>JBAJHX010000002.1:6588556-6606887 GCA_037176925.1 Amniataba percoides | reverse complement strand
AGAACACCACCTGGGCACGGCTTGCCGGCCAGCGCGGGGAAATGCGCGGTCTCTCTCTCTCTCTCTCTCTCTCTCTCACTCGCAGGCAGACAGATTCACAGCCAGGCAGACACACTGACTAGTGCCAAAACACCAGACCCGCACCACCTGTCGTTCATCTTACGAGAAGCATCACACTTACAAAGTCTCCCACCAAGTCCACAACTAGAAAGTTACCTGCAGGCTTTCAAATTGACTCAGACAAAAGTTGTAAATAAGTTTGTTTTTCATCTTCTTCTCTCTCTCCTTGAGCGTGCACGGAGTTATTTGCGAGCCTCAGAATGGTGTGATGAATTCACTCAAATGTGAACTCTCTCTGTGAAATTGCAATAAATTGACTTCTGTAATCAGTTAAACTTTCTGATAGCTGTTTTGTTGCGTGTTGCGGACTCTGAGCAGAGTTAAATGGATGCAAAGAATTAATAGCACACGTTCAGGGGCACTCCCACACACACACACACACACACACACACATGCGGCATCCTCCTTTTGCCGAACAGCATATTCTGCGCTACCGCCAGAGTCCATGGCCACTGCTCACCAAACATGGCATCTGTCTGGCATATGGGAGCTCTGTAGGGTCATCCAGACAAGCCCGCTGTCACCCGCTGCCTTCTGCCACCCAAACCTCTCCAAAGACTTTTCCTGTGTCCCTTCATGAATTCAATTGTCTTCTATTGTGTTTCATATCCTCCTCCTCCAACACATAATCAGCTTTAAGCTTCGTCTTCATTGGCCTCTCTCTCACTAAGGAACATAATTTTTTTTCTGACAATCCAGCATTATACCTCTGCTCCATCATCCCTCCTTTTCCACCCTGCCCTCTTGTATTTAATGCCACACTTGTTTTCCCATGGCGAGAAACGCTCCTTCCCTTTTGCCATGTTGAGTCACCTCCAGAAGAGTTTTTGCTTCTCTTTGTGCTGTAAATGAGCCATTATGCCTCCCCACTGGAGCCAATAGAAAAGCTGTGAAAGAGGATCCGGGACAGGATACGTGGAGCTGTTCAGAAATCCGAAAAGGCAGTCATCATTGGTGTTCAGCTGCGCACTGATTGGCTGTTGTGTTACACCAAGCTGAAGTGCGCAGAACAGCGAAAGATGAGGGCGAGCCAGGAAAGGCACCCTCCCGACCAGAGTACAAAGAGCCTCACCGTGATCGTTCCAATATGGCAGCACATCATCTGCGCATATTGTGCTGTAGTGCTCTTGACTTGCTGTCTTTCACAAAGTACTCTGCATTTGGATGCAGACTCTCAGCTGTGTAGAGTTTGGCAAAAGTGAAGACTGGATTACTTTTCATATTTCCTTTAGAATTGAGCTAGGATTTATATTCCTAGTTTGCCATTTTTCTAAATGTAGTTTTTCCTCTTTTTTGCTCAAATATTGCCAGATCCACTTTGGCAGATATGAAACCCTCTCCCACATTGTTTTAGTCTCCCCCCAGCTTTCCAGGCTCCGCACTAGGAAAGAGCTCAGACTGCTACGGGCACTGATAGCTCCCCTCCAAAGCCCAAATGGCATCACTGGCCTTTTGTGCCCATGAAATATCGTCGGCTGGGTCTTCCATATGGTGACATCTGCCTGATGGGACCAAGATGCCATATCCCAACGCCTTCCAAAAAAATCTCCCCTTTTAGTTGGCTTTGATGGATGACTTGTGCAGCCGCTGCACTTTCCCCTCAGCCACACACTCGCATGTGCACTCCCCTTAGATGGAGTGGCTGTGCTGTCCAGCTGCAGGTCTGTTATCTTGGCGGTGCCATGTGCAGCGGAGCTATCAAATCAACCTATGTGCGCGAGCTAGCTAAGCAATTAAACTCCAGAGCCCCATCCACACTCGACAGTTTTAACATCTGGCATCCTTGTTCTGGTGTGTGTGCGTGTGCGTCTGAGTGTGAAAGCCAGCTCATCTGCTACTATAATAAGCCACAAAACATGGTGAACAATTGAATCCATTACAAGAACACAATGACTTCTCTTCTTTACTGTCTCCTTCCTTCAAGTGACTTTTGCTTTCTTTGCATCTTTAAATTGTTTTTTCTCTGTCTTACCCTTAGGCTAATGTGTCCCTTCAAATTAATCAGAATCCAGCAAACTCATGTTCATGTTCTGAGCTACACTTCCACCATTCACAGACGGGATGTGGTGTGGGTGGCCGAGGTTGAACCTGGCACATGTGAGGTGAACAGTACGCGAGGGCCTTGTGTGGAGCTTGATGGCTCAGTATCCACTCTGACATTGTATTGGTGGAGGACAGCTCCACTCAGGGTCTGCCGCTTCAGCTTTTCCAAGGTCCACGCATCCACTTACACTGTACCCATCTAACCAAACACCGCCTCTCTCACTCTCTGCACACCCCCCCCCCCTCACCCATCTCCTGCCCTATGACTCATCACTGGTTCATTCAATGAGGCTAAATGGCTGCTCTAGCAGAAGCAGTCAATATGCTCAACACTGCACTCTGGCTTCCTCCTCTCTCTTCCTCCAACTCTTTCATATCCTCTCTGCGCTGTTCACAATACGTACATCGGGTTATTGGGGTTGAGCAAAACAAACAGCTGCAGTGATATTGAAGAAATAATTTGAGGTCATAATGCTCCCACACGCTGATGGTAATAATGAGAAAACTTTTAAATGTGTATCATATGGTTATACAAATGACAGGTGTGACTGGGGGGCAGCACAGCTTAAATAAGAATAAAAACTTTAAAAACTGAAAACCAGTGGAGAAAGTTTAGACTAAACTGTCAGTGAAATAATGAGACAGTTTGATGCTTTTTACTTTTGTTAATGTTGGCCATGTAGTCTAGATGAATAATGCATTTTGAAATATGGAAACTTGTATACGTACGTATTGTCACTCTGTCAGATTGTTTGTACTAAATAAATGCTTAAATGCTTCTGTTTATAGCTTTGTTTTAAGGAAAGCCAATGTAACTTTTTCTGGATTGAAGCTATTGTGTGCCTGGGTGTATTGAATGTTGGGTGTTTCTTATGAAAGCAACTTTTGAGAGTGTCAACCAGAAAGACTGTCTACAGCTGGAACTTTCAGTGGAAATCTCTTGGACAAACTGTTTAACTCTAAAATAGATTTGTGTCCATGAAAACACAGGTAGAAATTGGGGCTCACCCCCTTTTAGCTGCCAGCTTCCTTAAGGCGTCCTGTGAGTGCACTTGATTAAGAATCGCTGCTGCAAACCAACGAGGTGTTGGCCTGAGGCTAGCAGGCACAAGGGGGTACGAGAGCCTCTCATCTCGAGTGGCTTTGCTAGTGTGAGTTGTAGCATGAAGCGCGAAGTGATGCCCTGCACGTGGCGGATAAAGCAATGACCCCAAACGGCGAGCCGTGATGTGGCGAACCGCGCTCCGTATGCTCCCTTCACATGTTTGTGCGTTCCACATCCCCTGCAGTGACATAACCACTCTGTGCCTACGTGTGTTATCTTGATCCTGTTGATCTTCAGAGAGCACTGTGTTCCTTACACCCCGTGTTGCTGGGAGGGTTAGCGAGTGCCCTTCTGACAAAAAGAATAAAAAAAAAAAACAATAGAAAGAAAGAAAACTTAAGAATTTCCGTGTAAGCAGGTAAAAGAAATGTCTCCAGGGGCAAAGGAGGTAGAAAGAATGCACTGATTCACCTTAATCCTGTAAAATCCTACATGTGACGCAGTGATGTGATATTCTAATGACTCTTCTCTTTCTGCCCCAGGTGACAGAGTACCTGAACAGTCAAGAATCTGCTAAGAGTGCCAGGGTAAGTCTCTTCATCCAAACCCACCAGCCTCATGTCGTCGCCTCTCCCTCTCTTTTCATCAGCGGTCGTTCCCACCTCCTTATAATTGTGCTTTGTCTGCCTCTCAGTGAGAAATCTAATATTGCCAAAACAAGAATACATTACAACACTAATTACTTTTCTACACCAACTACCAGGGAGAAAGTGTCTTTTCTCTTTGCTGCTTTTCTCTCTTTCTCTCTCTCGAGATGCGACACATTACATTGGCAGTCACCATTGTCCCATATGGATTGCTGCCCACAGTCTGTGCAGGTCCATACTGTGAAAATGGGGGGTGGGGGATGTGTGCAAAAGTGTACAGTGGGGATAGAAAGAGAGAAAGGAGTGGGGAAAAATGGAGTGAATAGAAGGCAGCACATAACACAAGGGAGCTCTTGTGTTAAGATGAGTCGAGTCACAGAGCTTTGACTCAAAACTGTCCAGTGGAAATTGAAATATTTAAGGCCAGTAAACCGTGAGGACCGTCGGAGTCAAACTGGCAGCTTAATGTGGAAAGGAGCAGTGGGAATCTAAACTCAAACACCTGAAAGGATCTAATACTGGATGACAGAAAGGTCATTTTCATTGTAAAAATCTATGTTTAAAGGATAAATCTGAGATATTTTCAACAGAAAAGAAAAAAAACAAACGACAATGCATTGATCTTCCTAACAAGTATTGACTGTGTAGTCACAGTCTGATATTGCTTATTCCTCTTTGTTCTCACAGAGCTCCATTGTCGTTTAAAAGCTGTTACAGACACATCAATGAGGCACACATTTGCACTAGGTGAAATGTTGCTTCATTGTGCTGAATTATGGTGTGTCGATCCCCATTCTGATGCAAGAAACACTCGCCTGAGCACCAGATCTGCTGCTGAAAATAGTCCTCACACCTGTACAAATAAAAAGAAAAAGAAAATTGTTTGTAACCTGTTTTTAAAGGTACTTTTATCTATGGAACAAATTGGTTTGTGGCCACAAGAAATTATTGAGAGATGGACCAATGTGTTGATGTTTTTGATGTTTCATGGGATAGTTTGACAAGAACAAATACACAGAATATCAGCAACCGTGCCCTTTAAGAAACAATAACAGACGTCTAATAGCCTGAAGTCCTCGGGTGCTGTAAAATGTCTGAGCTCTGTAGGCAAAAGGCCGGATCTCTTTTGTTTTAATCTTTAGACTTTGACAGGAAAGTGTTTGCCCATATCCTGAGGTGCCTTTCACAAGAAGGCCTGTGTAGATAAACTCCCATTTTGTTTTTACTAATGTAAATGTCAAGCATGATGGCTCAAAATCCACGAGGAAGCAACCCCTCCTGCGCTCTCGTTTCAGTTGCCCGGTAGTTACACAGCGCGCTCAGACAATGAGCCAGTCGAGAGGTGGAACTGACTTCAGTCACAATTGGAGTTAGCGCTGTGTGTTTTCAGGGTGTCGGGGAGAAGGAGAGAAAAAAAAGCAGCAGAGTGAGAGACTGAAAATGGCAATACGTACAAATGGCTTCATTCATTCATTCATCCTAATAACTAGTGCTAATTAGCACAGTCGCTAATTAGCTATGAATCACAGCATTAACAGCTGAGCGCGCGTGCTTCTCAGGGCCAAAAAAGAAACATCCCACACAGACCCTCATACAAACACACAAACACCCTTGCACAATTTCTATCACATTTAAATAACCCATACCATACTGGGTGCTGCTCCAAACTACACACACACTTTGCCAGTCGCATTGTAATAAAGGGAAACGCACGCGATGCTTTATGAGCCGGTGCGGGAATGTGAATGGAACGGAATAGGAGAAGTAATAGACTGGGTGGTATTTGAGGCACTGTGGCCTCCAGCTCGGATGGGCAAGCACAAAGAGCTGGATTAAATGGTGATGATGATGGTGATGCAGGCACCTTCGCGCTAGGCTGTAAAAGCAGTGATTTCTCTCTCTCTCTCAACGTTACACGGTGGCTTTTAGTCTCCCTCCCACTATCTTTTTCCCTCTTTTTTTTCCTTGTCTTGACCATTTAACGTGTAATGTGCTTGAGAGGTTATTGAAGTCCCATTGAAAGCAACTGGGAACATAAGCACGTTTTTTTTATGGTTATTTGTTCCATTATGGTCAATAAAATGCGTCTCTGTCTTCCCATCAGCTCAACATTTGGCGCTACGGAGACTTCCGCGCAGACGATGCTGATGAGTTTGGTTACAGCCGTTAAGAAGAAAAAGAAGAAGACAAGAAAAAATTAAATCCAACCATCCAATCAACACCATTCCAAAGACCAACGTGGACGGCGAGTGACGCTTTGGAGAGAAGACAAAGTTTTAAAAAGAAAAAAAAAGCTAAAAACTCAACGACAAGCATTGACTCACTCTTCCTTTTTATTCAACATTCATCCTTCCAGTCCTGACTTCTCTTTTGCTCATCCCTTCTTTTTTTTTCCTCCCTCCAGCTAGCCCCTGTAGCTCCAGATAGAGCATGCTAGCAATGCTAAAAGAAAAAATAAACATGCGAGAATCACTCTTTTATTCATCCTTTATTCCTCTAACGGGCCACTGCCAGCTCAAACAGCCTGCACTATTGCCAACTTGTGTTATTTGCCATGTTACCTTTGCAGCAGACTTCCTGTGTGAATGATTATAATTATGATACTTAATTACGTGTTTCAGCCAATCATGTTCTTTGCTCTCTGATGCTCTAGCCCAATCCCTGCTTTCCTCTGTACAGGAAGGGACTGGGTGTTCGGGAGGGGGGTAGGACGGACGCTTGATTTTTTGCAAACAAATGCTTCCCTAATAAATTTCATGTAAATGTGGATATGTTGAAAAGTGTAAATGGATTTATTTTAGAGAAATACTGTAGGTGGAGCCACACAGACAAAAAAAAGGAAGAAAAAAAAAGGACAAGTTTATTTTTGTCTTCAATGTATACTGTGTGATGATGTTTGCAGACGTTTTTGTGGGGAGTGTTTTGTCGTTTATTCACTATGTCACACTTTTATGACCAGTAAAAATGGATGCCATCATGAGGCACTGTATCATCTCTCTATTTCCTCTGTAAAGTTTACATTCTAATAATGGTTATGATCCTGTCTTCGGCAGTCTCTTCTCTTTCTGTCTCTGTATGCCATGGCAGAAACAGTGTTTGAATTTGTTTCCACATAATGGACCTTTGCATTCTATTAAAAATCTGCTGAATAAAAATGAGCAAACTGAAAGTGTTTTGTGTTTTTTTTTTTGTTTGTTTTTTTTTTTTTAAAGAAAATTCAACCCTCGGTTGAATTTCCTCGGCCCAACATTGAAGTATACATGTATTCTGCTCAGAATTTACAGTTTTAAAGTTTGATTTTAATGAAACAAAAGTGCCAAAATGAAGAGCACTTGTGCAAAGATAAAAGCTTTTGTTATATAAAAACAAAACACTCTAGAAAAAGGTCTTTGACTAAAAGCTTGTGAGTTTTTTTTTTTAATGAATTTGAAATTAGCCAATAATGTTAGGAACTTACATCAGTTTGAACTACTTTAACCTTCACCTCTAAAATTTCAAATGTACTATTTGCAGAAGTTTTCCTGCTGCTACCAAACAACAGTGTAAAATAAGACCATTTTTACTTTTCACTTATTAGAGCATGTAGTGCAGAAGGGCAACTGCTGAATTTGCATGATGAATTTTCATCAGTTGTTTTGAAGAGTGCATGTCTGAAGTGTGTTTGTCTGATCTTAAAGCCAGGAAACAAAATAAAACATGACTCTCTGAAGGGATCAACCAAAGGTGAAGTTTAAAAGAAACTCAAACTTGTTTATGCCGTATGAACTCTTACCTCCGGATATCAACATGGGGAAGCTCTATACTCCCTGTTTAAATATGTATAATATATCATTAAGAAGCTGCAAACTGCACATGATGGTGGATAATTGTGTTTAAGGTAAAGGAGTTAAAATGCTTATGTGACGGAACTTCTTTGCTGAATGTGGGCTTAATTCATTGGTGAGGATGTGCTTGTTTTTTAGTGCAGCTTTACATAAGTTGTAGTGTTTTTCTTTATTCTCATTTATTCAGCTGGCATGCATTTAAATATACTGAAATTTTAATATGTTTTCTGAGCTATAGTCTTGCTATGGTTGCAGCAATTTCCACTATGGTATGGTTGAAAAAAAAAAAAAACAGGGCTTTAATGAACTGCTCGTGATCATTTAATATTGCCCACCATATAAATACATGCTCCATTCAACATTAAATTACTGTTGAGTACAGATCAACTGTGCTTGACTTAAAGCACATCATTGGCCCCTGCTATCACCACTTGTATGGTTGATTTAATGAAACCACATACTTTTAGTTGAACCAGAGGTGGATACAGCTGTGACAGAATACAACAACGCTGTAATGTCCTGTTACATCATGAAGGTCACCTTGATGATGCACATACATTTATACTGAATTTAGCAGCTTAGAAACCTGTTAAAAAAAAGCCTACAGATTCTCGTGTTATTTTTAAATGAACTAGGCAGATGCTTCATTTACATTGGAGACGTATGGCAGATGTTTGAAACCACAGTGGACATCTATCAGTTCAAAAAGTGTGTCGAATGACAGCTCAGTGTCTGAAGCGTCCGGCTATTTCCAGGAATAGATCCACACACCAGACTAGCTTCAGTGCCTCACAGCTAACTATTTTCACTACATTCATCCCATGGACTGAAAAATTCCAGACAGTGTTTACTATTTAAATACAGACAAAATGAAAAATCACCAAATTACGAACCATATGGACAAACATGAGCTGCTGAAATAGCACAATAAAGATGCTCAGTTTCTCTCATGGCTGTTCTGCATTTAAAGGCCAACTAAAATCAGTCATAATAGGAATAATAGGAAGTATAATCAAGAAAACTCTCCTCTTAAGGTGCTGATTTTTACCTAAAGGAGAAAACAATACGTGCGATTTACAGATCAGATACAGATGCTGCAGAAGAAACAATCATGCAATTCTATTTCGGTCAGACGTTCAAATGAAAAACAACTGCAGTGGGAGTTAAGGAGCGCCTGGTTGTTTTGCTATTGAAATTAAAGAGTTTAAACTCTCTGAAGGAGTGACCAGAGGTTGTTATTGCCCTGAGAGAGAGGGGGAGCAAGATAAAAATGTACCGAGAAAAATTCAAATTGTGATTTCTTTTTTTTAAAAAAAGCTTCGGCCTCGAGGACATGTTTTTCAATTAGACGTGGCGGGAGCACTTCTATTTTTTTATAACTTGCTCTGCGGTTGATAGATGACACACAGCAGGTTTTTCAGCAAGAACCAAAGGCGTAAATAACTATTCATGGCCGAGTTTTTTATTATAACACTAAGTTGTTACAAAACCAGGTGTCATTAAATGATTGGGAAAAAAAAGCCCAAAACAAACTGAAAGTATTGCCAACATCCCCTCCCGCCAGATGCCAGTCTTAATTCCAGGTGCCACGCAGCAGTCAGGAGCCACCAAATCAAAGATGGCCTGAGCAATTTATCACCAGTGTTCATGTCCAATTACCAGAGGTTGGGATGAGAAATATGCTCTAAGGGCAATCCTGTCTGTCCTGTCAGCTGACTCACAGACTGGGTGAAACGACTTTGTCTTTTAGATCTATGTCCTTTCTCTGTCTTTTTTTGTCACAAACTATCCATCGTCTCTCACTCTCCTCTCCCGATTTGCCTCATTGCTTTTCCTCTCCGAGCTGATGAGATAGATACTGGGCCTACTTACCAAAAGAGAGAGAGAGAGAGAGAGAGAGAAAGAGAGAGAGAGAGAGAGAGAGAGAGAGAGAGAGAAAGGGAAGGGGGAAAGAAAGCGATCATGGGAGATATGAAAAGTGGTTGTCTGTTGGAGTTGTAAGCTAAGCCTTCTGGTTTCATCTCCTCTCTGTTTGTAAAGCTGTCATAGTTGAAACAACGCCCAGCAGACGTAACACGCAGATTACAGAGAGCTGTTGTCAGCAAATTGTTTGCTTAGAGATGTCGATTATTCGGCGCCTTCCACAGCATCGGAGGCAGCCAAATCAAAACTGTGTCAACAACAATTAAACCGTGAAATGTTGCCTTGTTGTGAAGGATTTGTAAGAGAAAGGCAACCGTCACCAAAGTCCTTTTTATAATTAGGCAAATGTTGTTTTGTTTTTTTTTTCCTGTGATCTATTCACGTGTTTACATGTGTAACCGGTTCAGCTACAAGACAATAAAGAAAAGAAATTCACTGATTTGTTCCCGAACAAAAAGCAGCAGTACAGGAACGATCTTTCTTTCATGAACCGCAGGCACGTTTCCCCTCTCGGGGGCGGGATGGGGGGTTTGAGGAGGAAATGAAACCCATCTCAATAATTCACAATGCCGAGAAGAAAGAAAACACTTTTAAACACATTTGAAGGTTGATGCAAACATGGGATAGATTTCAGCGACATGGATTGTGTGTTCACAGTATTTATGTTAATAAGTAACCGGACATATAGAAAATATTTCATAGATATATGTTGTATCCTTTACAAGCACTTAAATAAGCTGATACTTGATTAACTCTTCTTCAGCAGCCTGAGATCAGAGTAAAATGTGCAGTTTTGGCAGACAAAGTTAATTTTATTCAATTTATAATGTCGATCTGCTCTTCTGAATTGTTAATTTATTGTTCAAGCCACTTAATTTCACGCCTTCTCCCTCAAAAAAAAAAACTGCGTCGCGGCGGTGTCCTTCCTTATCTCTCTGTAACACCCGCTCGCGTCCTTGCCCTCTGTCCTCCAGTGGTGCAGTTTGGGTCCAAAATACACCTGCTTCAGCCCCTTCAGGATCCCAGACACTGTCACACCAGCCAACACAATCACTTCGTCCTGGATGCAATTATAATTTTAGGGATGGAAATCCTGTCCGAGAGGGCTCCTCCTGTCTGTGCGGCTGATATGTGCTGCTCTTTGTAAAACATCATAGACACGAGTGTGTCATGCTGGGCTACGCTTGCAGTCTTGCAGATTTGGGGGAAGGTGGAAGCAAGATTGATTGATTGATTCAATCTATCGTTCACATGAGAAAAGCTACAGGAGATTTGGTCAATGAAAACGATGTTGTATTTAAGTGTGTTGACGAGTTTAAACCGTGTTGAAAAGACGATTAAAACTAAAAGAAAATAAACAAAATGTGTTAGAATTTCCAGTTCCACTGCAGTTTCATTTAAATACTATGTGTATATAGTATACACTGTCTATTAATCTTTATTTTAGTTCAAAGGAAATCTACAGAAATCTGCATACATCACAGCTTTATAAAACGAGAAATGATTCAGTATTTATAGATGCCAGTCATTCTGCAACTTTAAAATGTGACTGCTGTTGAAACTTCCCAGAGAGAAAATAACATGAATTGTTCAAAAATTCCATTGTTATGTTTTGTTTTCTAAGAAGTTCCTGCAGCTGTTTCACCATCGGCCGCAATTAGGTTCAGATTTTTCCAGCTGTGAGCAGCTCCACAATTTTCTTTCTGTGCATTGCATTGTGGGAGAATGGTGCCCATCAAAAGCGCACTCAAAAATTGAAAAGTGTTGTTGTACGCACGCTGTTACTAATTTGTAGCTTTTCCGGTGTGAACACACTACACACTCAAAACCTGCCTTGGATTATTATGTTGTGCTTTTGGAGACAATTTCATGTCTTTTTCATACATTTAGCTGTTTGTCTCAGCGTTTCACAGCTTCTGCTCTGCCGTGTAAAGCACAGGAAACTGCAATAACGCAGAGTGAGAATTAAACTAACAATCAAAAGACTCAGTGTGACTAAAAATAACGTCTTTTGTCAAATAACTAAGACTGATACTACATGGATGTAAAAATGTACGCTGCAGTGATTAGCCCTCATTTGCTGATCATATATCACACAGGGTTTTATATGTGGCATGAATCAGATTTAACAGAATCACAATGGCCTTTCATTGCATGTGCATGAGGCAGATGGTGCTGTAAATGAGTCAGCGTTTGGACATTTTACTGTACAGTTTAAAAATGTTAATGGAAAAAATAAAACACTATTTATGCATTCGAATAAAAATGGCTTAGGATGACTGTAATCATCATAAGTTTGCTGCTGATCAAGAGTTAAAAAATGTCACTTTTCTCTCCAGTTAATCTCTGTAATTCAGTCAAGTGTTTTTTAACAGTTTTATAACCGAGTAGTTTTATAACTGACCTTCATCATGAGCTGTTACAAAATTTAATGAAACGTTCTCTTTTTTTGTGCCACCTCTTTGGCAAACAATGAATTTAAATGTTGAAATTTGGCATTTGATGTGGTTTAAGACTCATTGCGAATCATTGATGGTGGATAATTTACTTTAAACACTATTATTGTTTCCCAAATAAATATGTTCAATATAGCAAATTATGCTCTTGGATTTAGCTTTTTTGAGAGATTCACTTCTTCCAACCACGAAATAATCTTTAAAAAATCACGCAAAATGTCACCAGGCTATGGGTTTAACACTTATCATCCACATCAAGAGGAAAAAAGAAGCTCAAACTCAGCAGCAACTTTTCTTGTTAAGCTGATACACAAAGTTGTATTTTAGAGGTTGTTTTTTTTTGTACTTAAAAAGCTGTGGCATCTGCAAAATGACTAAAAAAAAACTCGGAGACGAAGGTCAGATGATGAATAGACTCTGCAGTAATTTTCAGGTTACGGACTGAAAAGCCGGGCATTCACAGAAGAAGAGACATGAAAGCATTTGGAAATAGAGTAATAAAACAGAAAAAGCACGGATGACTGACAATTAACAACATTTCTTTAAAATGACTGTATAATTTTCCATGCTCTACACACAAGGAAGTTAAGAATAGAAGCCATTAGCCTAAAAATGGTTGTTCTCCTAATGAGCTTCTGTCGAGAGGCTATACAGGAAGCAGAATATGTAATGCAGCAGCTTTTACTTCTTACTTCATGCTTTTGTACATCTGCTATATTTGTTTGTGTGTGTTTGTTGAAACCGGCGCAGTAAAACATAATGTGCCATAATGTTGACTCGAAGTACACAGTGCTTTTTATCAACTTAACTTTTCCACCATTAGGGATGAAATCTACCCTGAAAAAGCCTTTTTATGTGGGGGTGTGGGGGGGTGCCAGTTGCTTCATCCCTGAGCGACTTCCAGAGCATTAGACTTGCTCTGCACATCATCACATTACGCCACAGACGACAATAACACACAACTGTAGAAATCGGACGAGATTCAAACCACTTCCCTTGTGTATTACAAGCAGTTCAGCATGTCACTGAGCTACCTTCAAGTGCCTCTTTGTATTTTTCTCATGTTCCTCTCCTCCCCGCACGAACAGCGCAGTGTCTTTGGATTAAATTGCTGTTTGATTTGACGTTATTTTACCAACAGCGAACAATCGCAGAGTCCAACTGTTAAGTGCAAACTACATCCTTCCCAGCGAGCGCTTTGTACGTGAATCTTTTGTACTTTTTATCATCTCATATATTCCACTACTCTGACGATATGGATGGCGGTGGGATTCAAGCAAGCCCCTCGCTGTGTGACACATGTACCGTCTCTTTCAGGCTTCATAAAACCTCAGCTTGCCGTGTATTTGTCATCTTAGTCACTAGCTGTAAGTACCGGCAACAAAGAGCTCTTTGGCATCACACCTGTGAATCATCAACCCCCCCATAGTTTCATTGAGTGCTGTTCTAGTGGGTCACTGCTCCATCCAAGGGGAACAACGAACAGCACTGTGAAAGCTGCACACCCAGTAAGTGCTACAGTATAGAAGTATAGAACAACTAATAGAACAGCTGATCTTGTATCTTGTATTAGACATTTTTGTTTTAGATATCTTTAAAGAAATGAAATTGCAGGGAATCACGTTTATGAAAAATAGGAAGAGAAAGTGCTGCATGTTGTATTTTCTTTCTTTTTGTAATTATTTATGTTTATTTATTGCTGACAGGACTGCTGCTGAATTTTCAAAGATCCCAGCTAAAGATGATGAAATAATAATGTGATGTATAATTACTGTGTTGTATCTGCGAGTGTTACTGGTTGGCCAGCGCTCTACTGCTACAGCTACGACACAGGAGGGGAATGACGTGAGCAGACAGCCAACGATTACTCTGTTGGTCTTCCAGAAGAAAAACAGACAATCCTCACTAACTTTTTCAATATCTGTACGATACATAGACATGTTTTGCTTGCTAAAAACATCTCTGGGTGTACCGACACTAGTTTGAGATGCATATCTACATGCAACACCTAACAAATGTCAACATAGCTTATGAAATCTAAAATGAGGGACCTGCCACAGAACCAGAAGACTCTGGGTTTGAACCTGCCGGCCAGCTGGGGCCTTTCTGTGTGGAGTTTTCTGTAGTTGTGAATCTGAGCGCAGATGATTGTTCGTGTCTGTCTGTCAGTCCTGTGACCGCCCAGCGACCCATCAAGGGGGCACCTGACCTCTCGCCCGACGTCAGCTGGGAAAGGATAAGCAGGTATAGCTTTGGTGCATACTGTACGTTTGCATGTTAATCAGAAAGAATAATTTTCCTGGAAGTACTAATACCGGTTCTTAATGCTTAAAACAGGCAGATTCTCACGATTGTTGCAAATCTTTATCAATTAAATATTTTAATTAAACTGGCTTAAATTAATGCACATATGGGATTCAAATCCATAATACTCACGAGAGGTGTTTGCCTTTTCAATCTCATCAGTATTATTCCAGTGAGCCATCTGTGAACTTTCAATCCCAGTCATTATATTTGAACATCCTCATACCCATAATGTTAATAGAGTACGAGGTACTGGACTTAGCCCTTGGGATCTGAGTCCACTATTAATGTCCCCACTGGGCCGGCACTGTCTACATTCGGGCTTACAGCTCTGCAGCTTGTCTTAAGCCTTATCATTCATCATATTTAAATAAATTCACATCCACAGTAGTCTTAACTGTGGCTCACAGAAGTGGATTTATTAATATGACACCTTCTTCTTGCGGGCTACTCTCCCCTACCCGCTCATTATTCTATTATAAAGTAAATTTACTGTTTTGAATACACAAAGGAGGGAGTGAAGAAGCAGGTTAAGCCTTAAAATAATCCGTAAAAATACTTACGAAATAACAACTCACTTGACGAATTAAGGGTTTGTGGAAGACACCCCCGAGAGCCAGAATTCAAGTTTAATTAGGTAGACATTGTCCAGAATATATAGATTTACATGTAATTCCTTTTCAGTTTTCGGTGTAATCCTGCTTCTTAACATTTCCACACCCGGGAGTATTTTTTTCTGTAAGCTCCTATTACAACTGCGGGTCCATTCCATTGTAGGTCCCAGATAGTGATGAAGTTATTGTTAGTGGACACAGAAATGGGGATTTGTGTCTGCAGTCTAATTTAATTAAGGCCGATTGAGCTATCTGAGAATTGCTTTTGTGCATTATATTCAAAAAGAATCACAGAGCAAAGATTGGGATTTGTACCTAAAATCATCAAAACCAAAGAAAGTAAAACGTTCATTTGCCAAACCTGTATTTCTGTATTTCCTTTAGTAACACCAACAAAAATGAGGGTCAGGTCACATCTGGCTGGTATGATGTTGACATTTGAATTTATGTAGTCAGGAAAAATGACCCATCTGGCTACCACTCAGCACCAAAGGTCATATTCAAACCAACAACAACGCAGAATCAAAGAAATGCTGCGTTGGTGTGTGCGTTGGCATGAAGTGTACATGTGGGTGTGATTTTGATACCAAAAGTCCAGTTTGAAGACTTTTCAGATGCAAACGCACGGCTCTGTTCAGGAACTGACAGTTTATACAGCGCGTGGTTACACAGCTAAATCTGACGGAGGAGGCTTTGCTCTTTCGGGAAGCTCTCAAAGGATCCGAGCAGCAGAAAAGATTCTGTTGGGAGAACTTACCCTCCTTAATAAAACTCACACATGAACATTAAATCAACGGTTGTAAAAACACACACACAGACACATTAGGAGGCTGCAGCAGCAAACAGTGATGGCATGAGTGCATCAGTATTGACGTTAAGGTTATAATGGCCATGCGAAATGCATCTGGGAGCTGTCAGTCAGCTTGGTAGCAAAACAGCAGACAAATGAGGGAGTGATGTGAAGCGTGAATGGTGCTGCTAATGCCAATAAGCTAATGCTAAAGTGGGAGTGACTGCTTCATTTCAGCAGTTTTACACCTATGGAAAGCCATCACACAAGTGAATGGGCATGTTTTTCCATTCAAGTGCAGATCTGACATCTAAGCTTTGCTAAAACTACCCTTTTTTATTCAGAGAACTATAAACTTATGGTCAACTGAACCTTTTCTTCCCATTTAATAAAAGAAGCCAAAAGTGCCTTCAGAGTCACAGTGGGGGTGTTGCTATCTAGTTAATAAAATTCATTATATAAGTTGGCAAAATGACAAAATTACGAACTATCTTTTCAAATAACAAGTAAACACAATTACAGCTCTGACCATAATCAGCACTATTTGATACTCAGTGCTACAGAAACATTTGGTTGGTACAAAAAAAGTATTTATATTTTATTCAAACGATGCAGATGAGCTTTTTCTTTATCTTGGTTGTTTGCCAGATTACAAACAGCTCAATATTACATGGTGCACAAGATTTTCTACCCTGCACATATTTAATTGCCCAACGCAGTGCATTGCCAAATCAACCACTAGCTGCTGAGCGACAGAGGGGAAAGAAAAAAACACTGATTTAAAAAGCCACGCTGTCATTGTCTTTCCCACCCACCCTGCATCATTTAGATGGCAATCCAAAGAGAGGGGTACTCCAGAGTCTTAACCAAGCAATTAAGTTTTGATCCACGTAGACACACTGATCCACTTGGATGTACAGTACAGTAGTCTATCACTGCATGAATGTGACACTAATGCACTCATCTGTTGGTTGGTTGGACATTACATAATCCACTTATGTACCATCAGCTGTCAGTGCAGTATGAGTGAGACAGGTGCGGTTTTTTTATGGTGAGTCCGCTGAAGGTCTTCAGTGTGTGAGTGAATAACGCATTCCTGCAAAGCGGTGGAAAAGGTCGCCTTCTTCCTTTAAATGATATCCGAGCTTGGTGTTCTATGAGGGACACTGCACTGCAATTTAAAAAGAAGCCTCCAAGGATGCCGAACAATAATTTGCTCACAGATTAATCATGTATCCAACAGGGCAAAGATTCCTCTGAGGCCCTGATAAGCAATAACTATCCTGATAATAATTATCAGATTGAACCTCTTTTGTGTCTCAGCAGACATCTCTCAGACACCTTTGTTGTGCCCCTTTGTGTCTCCATAGATGTGTGTATGTGTGTGTCTACAGTATGTACTTGCAAGCCTGTGTATCAGGACTTTTTTTTTTGTCTGGACATGTTATTTCCCAGTGGCAGAACGTGACTCCTGCTGTATTGTATCTGCACTCAAAAGCATTTAATTCTACTATTTGTTTGCTTTTCTACCCTCCCTTGTATAACGTGTGTTTAGGGATTTATTTTTGTAAGTGTCCATGTATAAACACCCAATCCTAATAAAAATGTTTTTTCTCATCTCTACACTTATTTGATCAAAAGTTAAAAAGATATTGTCATATTATCAAAATGCTGTCATTTTTGCACAGTTGAAACAAAAGTATAATTGTCTAAAAAAAAAAGTTGAGAGATTAAGAGATACATCTTCAAGAGATTTAATCAAACTCTCAGAAATGAATTCAAAAGTGCTATTTGGTTGAAAATGTTGGTGGATTAAATGAACATCTTATATTGATTGCTGTTTTGCTGAAGGGAATGACATTGACAGAATGACCTGCTGTCTGGGTTTTTTATTATTTTTATTTTCACAAAGCAAGTTAAAACATGCTTTACTTACT
The DNA here is from genome assembly GCA_037176925.1 of Amniataba percoides. Classification (NCBI taxonomy): domain Eukaryota; kingdom Metazoa; phylum Chordata; class Actinopteri; order Centrarchiformes; family Terapontidae; genus Amniataba; species Amniataba percoides. The sequence goes on along the minus strand of JBAJHX010000002.1, from coordinate 6,589,184 downwards.
TTGAAATATTATTTGACTTTGCAATGTGTCAGAGCTTGATTTGAGATGCGGTTAAAGAAAAGTTTAAAAAGCCCCCAGTGAATTAATGTGTAGACAGTCATTTAGGAGCCCCATATACCCATATACATATATGTAGACTATATCTACATATAAAAATACAATACAGTGACATCTGGACTCACTTTTTACAAAGCAGTTTTTATGCTCACCTCGAATTAGAATGTGGTCAAGCTAGGACAACTTTAACAATTATAAATATGGATGCCAAAGCCACTTTTTGGCGCTAGTGAAAAATACATATTCAAACACATGTGATGGACTGCAGCCCAGCTGTCCAAGGGACTGAGAAAAGGCAAGAATGGGAAGTAAAAATGGAAAATTGAGCTGGTGTGTGATTAAAGCCGTTGGCCGTATCTGCTACAGCCATGAAGTTTTTTGTGGCACAATAAAGCAAACCAATTCCATTAAATTCTTTAAATTTTTCACTCAAAAGCCAGAATTTTTCTCAGAATTTCTGCCATCGTGGCTTATAAAACACATCAAATCATACATTCATGTTTTGTGTCATAATGTGAATGAAAGCTTAAGTGTAAATTCATAAAGAAATTCAACCTACACACTGTTCTTT
>JBAJHX010000002.1:6559966-6588456 GCA_037176925.1 Amniataba percoides | reverse complement strand
TTCATGTTTTGTGTCATAATGTGAATGAAAGCTTAAGTGTAAATTCATAAAGAAATTCAACCTACACACTGTTCTTTAAGAGCCCTGAAAACTTGAAAAGCATTTCTCTATAACATTAAATATTCATGACAAAAACAACAATACTCTTATAAGCTTTTGGAGAAAAAAACATCTTTAGTTATTATCCTTTTTTTTATTTAACAGGCAAAAACCTCGAAGCTAATCTGCCTCATCAGAAGTTTGTGGGTGTGGTTTGATCATCATACACAAACCACCAACTATAATAAGATTTTTATTCAAATTATGATAGGGCCCTTTTAACAACTCCCTTAAGTGTGCTTTTACATTATTTAGAATGCAAACAACAAATACTAGTATGACAAACAAAACAGCACTTAAAAAAATCTCATATGAAATAACCAAAATCACATAAACCTCAGTAAAATATGGTGACTTCACAAGGAAGCCCACAGGGTAGAAGCCACTGTGTAAAAAAGCCTTAAATGTAATAATACATTATCTCAACTCTCCATTTGCTGAATCAATTAAGTATCCAGCATGTTCTTTGCTGACATATTGAAATGTGTCCACAAGCAGCTTGATGGTCAATACACAGCACGTCTGATTAGAGAGGTTTCCATGACATCTCACGAGGCAGATGTAATTATCTGCCTCATGTATAATTTAAAACAATATACCTTCTGTAATTTAAATAGCTGCACCTGTGCAGACATCCAGGCTTGAGAACACAAATTAACCTGTGTTTGATTAGAGAGCTGTAAGCGCACTGTGTTGAATGCCAAATGAGAACGGAGGGAGGCCTAGGAGGAAGTAGACATGGTTGAAGCGTAAAGCACCCCCCCTCCTGATGTACTCACACACACACACACACACACACACACACACACAGTGAAAACAGTGCCTGTTCTCCTCTGCTGTCTTCTCCTTTTGCACCTTGTTGGAGGAACCCCTCCACCAAAGTGACAGCACACACCAGAGGGTGCGAGCCTCGTCGTCGGAGCACGCCGCCCGCCTCTGTCCCCGAGCCTCGCGGTACTTCCGGTACACTGGCAAGTCAAGCGTGCACAATGCAAGTACAGGACACACTGGCACACATATGTGACGTGCGTGCACACACATTAAAAAAGCATATCGCTCAATGACATCGTAGCACAAGGACACGCACGGCCTCTCTCCTCGCCCTCCAGCTCGCACACATATCTGCTGACATATACTGTACCATATGCACATCCTCTCACTTCGGCCCACCTTACACCCACTTTCTGGTAGTCCCCCCCCCCTATTGTATCTATCTTAAAGTACTCAGCCAACACTTGTTTCTCCACATCCCTTCACTGAGTGCCATCGCTCCAAGCTTGCACGTGCTTGCCGATCCCATAGACCACCAGGGGATACAGCATTATCAAGTGGCATGTTGGTCCTCCACGGTGCCTGCTGTGGTTTGCAAGTTTTCCGTTGTACATCCTACTGCTCTGGGGGTGCCCGCTGCCCAGGAACACACCCAACCCCCTCAAAAAAAAAAAAAAAAAAAAAAAAAGTAAATGAAAAAACACCCGTCTCTCCCCCCCCTTGAGGGTTGTGTGCGAGTTCTTGTTGTGCTGTGCCAGCTTCATGCCATGCTAATGCCCTGCAACTCTGGAGATGGCGCTTGCCGCGGCAGGTGGCAGCTGGGGACATCACAGGCCTTCAAGTGAGCCTGTTAGTTGGAAGTCTGCACGTTGAAATGTAGCACGCCGACATGGTACGATTACATAACAGGTTCTACCCAACACTTGTCAGCAGAAACGCTCTGATTCACACTGTTCTTCTGTGATACTCCACGAACAAGTGTGACCCGAACGCAGCAGATTTGTAGCTTCGAGTTATTTTAGTTTGTTTTTTGTGATCTTTTAAAACTTAATGACTGCATCTTTTTTCCAAATGCAATATTACTACCATTCCAGTAAATGCCAATACCCATATGGCCATGTTCTTATCTCCAGACTTCAGGAAAAACCTGCAACTTTCTTTACGGTTCCCCATCTGAGCCATCACTCACTATGCCTTGGCAGTAATGTGAGGACATACCATCCCATTTGTTTGAAATAAGAAGTTGCTGTTTACTGTTAAGCCTCCAGAACTCATTAGCCAGCCATGAATTTGACAAAGAGCATATTAGATTTATTGTATTTATCCTGTCATGGTGGCTTCCTTGTAATTTCTCCGTCTGTTAATGCCACCAGCTACGCTGTCTGAATGTATGATGGAGTACCGGGAGCTATTATCACAGACAGACTGAGACCCAGGTACCAGGCAACAACTGGTGATGTGTATTAAATTGTTCATTTGCTCATTTCCTAGATACTTCCAGCCAAACCAAACAAGATCAGAATAAAAAAAGGATCAAGAATTCCTCTCCTCTTTCATTTGTCAAAGACATAAGCAACCACAGCTGGTGACATGTTTTTCTGAATCCCGTGGGGCTGCAATAATCCCCCTCTTGATCCACTTTTAATTCTTAGTCACCATAGAAACAGGCTCTGTTGTCAGGTGTGCGTTGACATGCACACCCCACCCATGGCTATCGCCAATTTACATAAATAGCCGTTCCACCAGCTTGTCTGTTTCCCGGGTAACACCAGGTGATTCTCCAAGGCAACCTCCGCCCACAGAGCAGGTCTGCTGCATTCCTCTGTTCTCCTGCTCAATTATATCCATCACACGCACACACACAAAGGCTTTCATATGGGGACACACGACGGCTGAGAGAAGTGATTCTACTTGATTTTGGATTAATGACAGCAGAGAAAATATAGAAAATGGTCTCATTTGGGCCAAGAGCTCTAGATTTCTTAGAATCATCCTTATTTGATAAGCTAACAGAAATCACTGTGTGATAAACACACTGTACACACTACACTACTTCTCTCTCATGGCTGAAAGATATCTGCAGTTTGTTGAACTGAGAGATGGTGTTGAGGGGCAGCTGCCTGCGTGCCAAGAAATTAAATATCATAATAAATGAATAATAAATGAATAATTTCTAGCCATAAGTATTATAAAAAACAGAATATGTCCTGTGTGTGTGTGTGTGTGTGTGGCTGTTTCCGGCTTATCCATTGCCATGACAACCATGTTTTTCCCTTTTCTTGCCTGTCTGTCGTACAGAAAGTTGTATAAACCTTTAAAGAAGTGATTTATTTGCTTATTATCACTCTGGAAGAGGAATGAAGGTCTCTGTGGGTCTAATGTAATACGAAAAAGAATAACTTAGTTTTAGTTTGATTCTATTTGGTGTGTTAAAATAAAGCAGGTCCAGCTCTGGAAAGGTTTAGAAAATGCAGACACTGTCTGCTTCTGTTGTGGTCAACTTCAATTTAATATACTGCAGGGCTGTCACTCCTTATTCAAAATCTGAAGTTTTGCTAGTTATGTTTTGTTAGTTTATGTGTATATATATATTTATCAAGATGGCCATGTCTATTCCATGGTCACTCTGATCTGTTTCACCTGTTGCACTCAGCAGATACTACCCTGTCAGGTTGAAAGTGTGAAATCACTTTCACCTCTGATGGATGCTTCTGGATGTAGTAAAAATGCTCTGAGCGGTGATGCCCCAGTGTACCTACACACCAAAGCAGTTAAGTGTTTCGCTCTGTATTTAGTGTAAAACTGAGGAAAACGAGCAGTCTCTGCCAAAGAAATAATCATGAAACCAAACTATCCAGGAAGTAATTTCCAGAAGCATTTTGGATACACAGATGGAGAATATCTAATACAGAAGTGGCTGTTTGCTGTTGTGTAAAAAGGCAGCCACCTTACAGGGAACATCCTAACAATAAAACTGAAAACAAAAGAGTAGGACGTGACTATAACTTTCCGAAAGGACGCTGATTCCAGGTGGTAAACTGACTAACTGAATTATCTGCATCTCTAGCTGAAGATCATCTGCTTAATAAATCATCACATTAACGGTTGCACGACAGAAAACTGCCACTATACCCTCTGTCTCAGTAGGACATCCTACAACACAGAGCAAAATTTCAGCCGTGCACACATGCAGCGCTGGCATTTGTTTGTGAGGTTAAGATATTCCCTGCCCTCTATCTGGCCTCAGCTTTGATGGGAATGGATATATTACCAGGTGTCCGAGTGCACCTGCGCAGTCTGAGGTAATGGGACAAGAGAGATTGAGCCGGGGTGCCGTCCGCCTGCCTTACAGCTGACGGCCTCGAAGTTTATCATGCCTTTCAATGTCTGAGGAGAGAGAAAATTAGGAGCGCAAACACACATTAAACTTAAATTAGATCAGCGCCTCTCTCTTGTCGCCACTTCTAAGCCTTGTCTGCCTGGAGGGTGAATGAGGTTTACCTTAATTCCAAAAGCACACAAAAGCCATTTTGTTCTTCTTCTATTGTAAAAACACCATCAACAGGTTTGTGTGGGCAAGCGATTACAGAGAAGGAAGTGCCGGTCTTGTTGTTCCCTGCTGAACACTAAGCATTACAACCGCCATCCCACAAGCTGGAAAACAAGGTGTTTGTTATTGTAAATTGTCAGAGAGACACAATTAAATCTTCCTTTTGGCGGCCGCTTCGTCTTTCATGCCTTAGAGTATCCTTGGATCTTTGCCTCTTGATTTCTGACATTAAAACTGTCCCCTTGCCATTTGTTACGCATATATTAGCCTTTACATGATTGATTGAATTAATTCATTATTTTTGCTGTTTTTAATCTGCTCCCCCCTCAAAAAAAAATGCCTGTAGGTTGGGGATGAATAGGAATTACCCTGCGGAGCATAGCTAATTACCAAGCATTAGCATATGCAAATGAGAACCGTTATCTTGTGTACAAAATGTTGCTTATGGTAAATACTGGCTAATCACTTTGACGAGTTTAGCTGTTTAAATGCTGGTAATTGCATATTGTTTAAACAGATGGGCTTGATTCACTCAAAAACCAAGGTGGGAGCCGGAAAGGAAGATATTCCTCTTCTGTGTCCACTCCCCGCCTCACCTTGGTTCCTTTGACGAAGAGACTGAAAAGAGAATAAAAGATGTGCTCTGCCTTTAGTGTTAGGTATTGGTTTTCGCTGTTAAAGTGGTGTCATGGAAGTTAGAATACTTTTATGTAACTGCCCCTCATGGTGACGCACGCTGCAAACCTTTTGAAAGCTATGTGTCATGATGGAGTAAGAGTAACAGAAAGAAAAATAAATGCTGGAATTTATCAAGGCTAAATGCGCTGAAGCCAAATTCCACATTCGATGTGCAGAACAGCACGCAAGCAGGAACAAATCACATATTTCTGAAACAAATATGGGACTTCAATTGTTTGGATAAAATTCTCATTCATGCACCTTGTTTCATGTCAGGCCAATTTAACGTGCATTCAGGCGTGAACGACCAAAGTCACTTTTACTCAAAAGTCACGACGGCAATCTTGCCAAGTCTGACCTACAGTTGCAGCATTTCCAGCGCCCGCAAATCCGATTCGATTGCTGTCAGATTAATGCAGCAGCAGCGACAAGGTTAAATACAGACTGAGAGAAACTGAATGGTTGTCTTGTTTCACTCTGTAAAGATCAGTGTAATAATTGTGCCACTTAATTATCCTCTTCTACACAAAGAAAAAAAACTGTTGCATAAACGAGAAAACAGTGTGAATGAGGCCATTTTCTTTTATGCTGAGGAGATTCTTCTCATGTCAGACCAATCTATGAAACTGATTTCCAGTTAAACAATTAAATATTAAACAAGAGTCCTGACTTGACATCCTACCTATTACTGCAACAAATGTATGGTTTAATCAGCCTTTTTTTTTAAATTCACTGATTAATCCTTTGTTGAACTGGAGAAACTAGTTAAGAATTGCTGTCAAATTACTCATTTTGTCCAGACAAACCAAAACCAAAAGATAATCAATTTACAGTTATTAAAAACTTTTGTTTGAAAGTCATTCCTCTCTATCTCGGTGCCACAGCTCCTCTCACATGCGCTGTATGCCAAACAGCATTGCGGCTCTTTCTATAAATGTCCTGTCATGTCTGAATGAAGCCGTAACTAACATTCAGTCAAGACCACTCTCATCACAGATCTAACCATTTATTGCCACAAACAGAGATACAGTCCTGCAAGGCTTTGATGGCTTTGCTCTTAAGATGCTCCTTGGATCAGCAAAGCAGCATGCTGAGCCAAAACAGACACCCCCAATGGGCCCCAAAATGACAGGACGCTCTTAAAAAAAAAGGTAGAGAGGAGGGCAGCGTTGATGTGGAGAATCAAGTGAAGGGTGGGGTCTTATTAAAATGGACCGCCTTGTTCTGAGCATGAGCTGTGATTGGTGTGTGACTGATTGAAAATGATTATTCAATCAGCAGGCTGTCGGCTGATTGCAGCTGGGGCGTATGATTTCCATATCCTGCTTGATGTAACGCAAAGCTTTGTTTTGGGTAAGCATCTGGATGACAAGAGGCCATTACTTTGTAACAATTGGATGACGCTAGCAACATCATGCATCTCAAGTCTGAAAAAAGGGGCTTTAGAAAGTGCACTTGTTGTGATGCAATGAACAGAAACGGAAGTTTTTTTCCCCTCAGTCTCGGAGTACTACTGTTCTCCGACCTGCTTTGTCATTTTAAGGGACACAAAGAAAACAGTCATAGTTTATCAGTTTGGGACTTTATATTGAAGGGTACCCTGTGGCAGGAAAGTCTCTGTCCTCAGAGGTTAGAGCTGTATGACTGACAGTGGACAGAGAGAAGCCCAGGGGCAAACTTTCCAGTCTGGAGATGGCCTCAGTTTTACTGCACACGCACACACACACACACAAAGTATCTTTTTTTGTACATTGTCCACAGGGTGATTTAGAGATGCACTTTCTCTGACTTGCTGCAGTGCGCATGCTCAAACACTTAGACTTTCTCAGGCTGACTGTGTGTATGTGCGCAGGGAACACAAAGAAAGAAAGGTAGTGAGACAGCCATGCTCGTATGTCTCTCTGAGTCACCCTGCGGACCTCTTACAGAAAAGATACAATCATTTCATCATGTCGCACTGAACATCCACCTTATCTCTTGCTGTAGGGAACAGGGTGTGAGTCAACCCCACCGAAAAAAAGACCATTTTGCTCTCTAAACACACTCATTTGATGATACAGAAAATCCATGGCAATAATTTGGCCCTCTGCGGGGGCTGAACTTTAACAATAATTGTAAGCAAGTGGCTCATACTTTTTGTGGAGTGCAGAGTAATTATAAACTGCACGTTTCCTTTCCACTGCTGTAGAGAAAAACAACTTAGCGGATTTCCTTTCATGATGCAGTCTGTGTTTCAATTTGTCAAGACCAAATACTCGCTAGCGTCCTTTTTGTTTACTGCTTAAAAGACAATGGAGAAAACAACAGTTTCACTATCCAAGACAGAAATGTAATTGCACTGCAACTGTGCTGCTGTATAAGCACAGGAAAATGTGTATTTGTGAGCACAGTCAGTAGCAATTGTTCAGTAGTATATGTGACAAGATAAAATCAAGATAGCAAGTCAATCCACAAGCCACCAGCGACTTAGAATTGAAGTGATCAGTCAATAAATTGATCAAAAGATAATCGCCACTTATTTGGTTAATTACTCCATCAGCATTTTTCAAACAAAAATGTCAGATATTTTCTTCTTTCAGTTGAGAATTTGCTGCTTTTTTCTTTCACATATTGTAAAGAACATCTTTTGCACTGAAAGTTTAACCAGATTTAACTATTATAATTAACTAATGTCACTGATACTGTTTTTTCAAACAATTCTCAGGTATTTCTTTATACAAAAACAATGAATTAGGGAAATAATGGGGAGAATAATCAATTATAAAGACAACTGTTAGCCGCAGTCCAAGTTAGTTAAATGTCTCAGGCAGTCTGGACTATTGTTAAAAAAAACAATAATCTGTGTGGGTTATCTGATTAACAGCCATCTATCATTAGTCTTCAAGAACTCAACATATCAGTTTTATCTTACAAGTTTTCAAATCAGTAAGCCTCCACACAAAATCATAATAACCTTAGTGCACAGCTCCTGGACTGCATCATTATCTTAAAAATACAGAGACATGTTCAAATTGACTCGTTTAGACTATTTCCTTTCTCAGATTCAACCACAAGTTGGCCTCTAGTTAAACTGCCATAAAACTAAATGGACCCAAAAGTCTGCGTATGCCTCAAAACAGAAACATGCCTCCACAACTCTTGACCAAAATTCCCAAAGCCTCGCGGACACATTGTTCTGTGTTATAAATCTCACTCATTATAAGAAAATACCACCATTCCTGAGTACAAGACTCTATTTATTTCTTTATTTCTTTAAGGCTTTCTCTGTGATATGTGTTTTCTATAAGTTACTTTGGACAAAATTATCTGCAAAATCAATGTAATGTGGCACGTTATGAGCTTGATGCCCATTTATGTAGAAAGAAGGCCATTGCATAGTATATGCCACTCTTTTGGGTTCTGTTAGCATATCTGATTAACTAAAATGATTAAGAACTTCAAATAAAACACATAAATCCCCTCTTTATTTGACATTATCCGTGGACCTCTCATCACCATTACTCAATATTGCACATCAGCTAAGATAACTCATTAAAAGTCCATTTATGTGTGCTGTAAAGCATGCCTGGAGGTACACTTATTCTCACGCCATGCTCTTTTGTTTGGAATATAAAGATGAGAGACTGGATAATTAGTACGTGTGGGGTTAGCCACCATGGCTGGAAAAATAAGTCGCAGGACTGGGCACACTTCGAATTAATGTCTACCAGGTAGAAGAAAAGTTGAATTTCACTGATAATAGGGCAGACATGAGGCTTAATTATACATCTTCAAACTTTCTGTTAAATTCTTCTCTTTTAGCAGCATTTGTAATGGTGTGATCACAATACACTCCATTAGGATTAACCACACCATTATGTACTAGCTTATCTTTAGGTCTTTCAGTGTGTTACGGGTCCCATTTGCTGCAGCAAAAGTGTGAAGCACTTTACATAATCATTATTTTGAAAAGAGAAATGGTTCATTGTGAGTGTGAATTGAAGGCAGTAGGTCTGACTGAAGCAAAAGGCAGGCTTCAATGGATGGATTTTCTCCATACCGCAGTGGTCTGTTGTTGGTAAATTGGTAAAATCGGTTGGTAAATTCAGTGCATGATCTCTGTAATTAGACATAAAAATGTTCTTTGATTCGAAACATTAGGCTAAGCACCTGCTCGCTGTGTTTCCCACTCAAGGTGAAGGTCAGTGCAGGTGTGTGGGCAGTTCGGTTTTCTGTGCCAGGCTCTCTGGACACTCCTCAGCCACCAGCCGACATGGGGTAACCAGCCATATCGGATATTTCCATGTCTCCAATGTTCAGTGTTCCAGTCTGGAAATCACCTGCTCCTGGGACACATCCATCTTCTGTGATGATGGGCCTCCCCATTTTCCTTCCATGTATACTTCTTTTACCTCTAAACCCTCCCCCCTCCTCTTGCTCCCTTCACTTTTCTCTCTCTGAGGTCTCTGAGGGATGGAGAGTCATTAGCAGGTAATGAATGCAGGGGCTGTGTGATTTCAGCGAGTGTCTGTGGGGCTAACTGAATGGGGAACTAGAGAGTGGACATTTTCCTCACTGCTCCTTGTACGTGCTCAGGGGAAGATGGGGGAATTTCGGTTATTTTGGCCCCGCTCTGAAGGAGAAACGTAGTAATTGGCTCCCCTCAGAGACTGGCTTGCGTCGGAGCAAAATGTGCCCAATTTGCTGCGGCCGGTTCATTCCACATAGCCACATATACCATGTATAATAGATGTGCATCTCTCTCTCGCTGTCTTCAGGGCGGATGAAGCAGCTCTGATTTTCACCCTGTAGTGTGTAGCAGGAGGGGAGTGAAAACCGGGCTTCATGATTGGATGACATGCTGGGTGATACATTGTTGAACTGCTTTGACCGCTGTGCTGCAAACGTAACCATCAAGGGCCTCTCACTGCTGAAATATACATCAGGATCCAGGCTGGTAAAATATAGATGTAATATACAGTACGTATGCTGTGTGAGGACAGTATGGTTCAGTCTGTGTGTGTGCGACACTGACTGCTGCTCTCCCCTTCCCTAAAGTGTCACTGTACCCTGTTGGGGAATGCCTGAGTTGTACACTGCTTTGTTTACCAGGCTTGAAATGAGGCCGTCTCATCTTTTATACTTTTCAAGTATCTGTTGCCTTCAAGATGCACGAGTGGGCCACCGCGTGCCAGTGTATCTTTTATCTAGTTTCCATTCAAACTGAGTCTTCACATGCAAGACTTTTCCATCATGGGTATTAGCAATGAAATGGAGCCACTACAGACATTTTTTTTTCTTTTTTTAGATTTTGTTCAAAATCAAAGCAGTTTTCACAGGACAGTGGGTAGTCTGACCTTCTAAACTATGCTCTCTTTATTGAGATGATATAAAAAGATGAGAAGGATATATAAAAAGCCAGAATGTAATGACAAGATTTTTTAATTCTTGGCCAGAGGAGCATGACGTACAGAGGACTGGTGAAGTTGAGTAGTATGCCGGACATATTTCAAACTTATTTTTAACAGTAAAAACCCTGATAACACGGTGAATCACAGCATGTATTAGGCTTCCATCATCCATTATCTTTAAAATGGGTAGAAAATGGGCAGATTCCCGTTTCAGATTACACTGACAGTTCCATGCGTACTATCCTAAAAATATACCAAAAGTGGGGAGCTCAATGCCCAGGTGAGTCCCACAAGAAAAGGTGTAGTGATGAGCTCTGTTCATATCTGCAAGGGGATAAAAATTGTGTTGCTAATGCTGCAAGGCTGTGACTATGACTTGTGCACATGGAGAGATAGCTTGCGAGGAGGCCAAGGAATTCTCATTCCCCTATATTTTCTGGCTGGCTTGGGGTAACCTCGGATGAATGATAAATGAGCTGTTAAAGCCGAGGTCTTGTGTGTGGTTTTCACCCATATCATAACTGTCAGTGTGGTCACTGTCAGAGATTGCTGTGATTAACTGTATGTGAAATAACAATAAAACCTCCAGCAGTCATTTTCACAATGTAAAAAAAATCAGCTGTACGTGACTAATATCAAGACCTCTTAATCCACTTCCTGTATGTCCACCAAACCCCTGTACAATTACAGTTATTGTACTTGCACCAGTCATCACCAGCATCACTTACCAAGAAATTATGATGCATGTCTGCAGTAGACTCTGGACTTTACAAACTGTTCTGTCTTTCATAGAAACAGCAGTAATTGCCATGGTTACCCAAGATATGAGAGATATATTCTACCTTTTTGCTCTCTTGTGTCGGTATAATCACTGACTGAAAGACGCTGAGACATGACCCACCATCTCAGTGGTATGCCAGTATTAGAAGTCTCATTTAAAATTACTGTTTCCTCAAACAGTAATTTGGTGAGTGGCAGTCACAGTTAAGTGCCTTTCCATAGTTCAGTGAAGAGACCTGATTTTGGAAGATTTTAGTATCTGTTATTTTCCTTTGTCTTATAAAACACAAGTCATCTGTGTAAAGGCCTAAGCCATTTGCGAAGCTGGAAGAATATTTGGCGCTACTAGGCATTGTGTATCTCTTATGTAAAAGAAAGGTGTATATCATGGCCATGTGCTGCCATAGAGATTTAGCCTTTGTGCTTCTACATCCTCTCTTATTGGACAAAATTCTCAATTTCATCTCAAGGACAGTCCTCCTTGCACACCAATTGTTCCTCTGCAGCAGTGGCAATGGGGAATGTGAACGTTAAATGACCCTGAACTTGATGGATTCTGTTTTTGTGAGATTCCCTCAGGGCTAAGTAGCCATTTGACACATGTCGTTGTCATGGTTAATGGAAGAATCACTGGAAAGGCGGGAGACTCCGTTAAAGGTTAAGATGTCAGCGATTGGCTGGATGGACACTAAACAAGGAAGGGGGATATCAGCTCAGGTCCTCTGATTGGGCAAAGGGGAAACAGCATGCTCCTGGTTGGTCGAGCAGTGTGTCTTTGGATCCTGGACACACACTCACCATGTTCTCATCTGCTCCTGCTAATTAGCTGTTCGCCTGAGAGAGCACTGTGCTGCCCGCCAACCCCATTAGCCAAGCAAACTGTCCCCACGAATCCCTTCTTCACAAACAAACAGACACACATGCACAATCATACCCATCTCTCTATCGCAGCTCCTACCAAGCTAGTATCCATGGGAATGACAGATTTTATTTATCTAATACCGCAGACCCTTTGAGTGATGTGTTGATACTGAAATTACAGGGTGTGCTCGATTTAAGGATGGCCAAAATGGAATGTGTGAGGGGGTGTGCTCATCTCTCATCCTCCTCCTATTTTGCTCCAGCAGCATAATGAGCCATCAGCTACTGCTGACAACCTAACATCAGCTGGCCAATTAATGCCCATGCTTCTTTTTTAATCAGGCGCCTGTGCAGACGCCTCAGTCCAACAATATCTGGGCCCTGGCTATTTGGAGCCTGCTTTTTTGTGAGGCTCTATAATGATTTCCTCCAGAAAAGCAGAATTCACATTCTGCCAGATGATTAGTACTCAATGGGAGCATCTTGGACAGAAGCCTGGAGGTAGTGTTACATCCAGTGGAGAGCCACAAAGCGTGCATACTATACTGAACAATAAATACAATTAGGCAGCCTTTGCAAGAGAGACCGCTCAAAGAGGGCTTCAAGAGGTTAGCAGCTTGGATGATTCAATAAAAACACAGTGCATACATGTTCCAAAGACAAAACCTGCTTGGCTAAGATAGCTATTGATGTTTAAGAGGTGACACAAGATAATAAACAGTTCTTTGAGAGGCAGAAAAAGATAGAAACAGATGTTCAAAAAGACTACAAAAGGGAGGAGCTTCAAGCAGTGGAAGCTATAGAAGCAATGTGACAAAGAGACCCATCTTCTCATTACCGAGTCAACAGTAGTGGCCCGTTTGCACTGCCAAGAGGAAAGGGGAGGGGCAATGGCAATGAAAGAATGAGAAACAGAGACAGATAGAAGAGCGTGAGCTCTCCAAATGGTACTGTCAGAAGATAAGGAGAGCTATTTGGTTGTGGCTGATGCTCTAGAGCCGGGTCATGCATCACTACTTTTGACAACCGCTCAGTCTGCTGTCACTCAGTGGACTCTCTTATCAGACTAATCCTGGATGTGGAAGCCCACCACATTTCCCAGAGATGCTCCTGTGAAACATGCATGATTTCTGATCACATTTTCCATGTCCTACAGTACGTTGTTAGAGTGGTGATATGAGCTGCAGCCATACACTCTGAATACATCCTTCTTTTCTATCCTCCCAGTGGTATATAGCTGCTCTCAACTGTACCATGCCTGGTTTATGAACCAGCATCGATTTATATGTTAATTATACCCTGGGACGAGCTCTAATGTAAGTGAAGACTCCTAAGCTAGCTGTATCTCCTTTATCTCCATTCTCTTTCCTCCATCCGCTCACAATCTGCTGCCCGGCATCTGCAGTCTTGTCACGGAGCTGACACAGGTTATCCTGATGATAGCAGATGTCATTTAATGTGATCTCTGGGGGGGGAGTGAAGGGGCTAAGGCTAATGGAGAGTGGAGCAAATCTGATTTCTGTTTGACAACATTGTGCTCTTTTCCAACTCCACCTGCCAGATTGCTTTGAACCGGGCACGTAGAGCCGGATACAGCTATAGAGGCTGGGGGCGAAAAACAGGGTGAGGTCGTTTGTTCTATAGCTGCAATCGACTGTTTTTTTTCTGTTTCTGCAGAATCTGTTTCCGCCTCAGACAACACAGAGGAAACTTGTTCATTGTAACTGCCAGCAGTCATGTTTGCACTAACAGTAACAGTTGTTTACACTTTCTGTAGACTTCAAACATCTGATTTGACTCCAAATTTAAAGGAACAAGCCACTGAATATAGGGTGCACACCTAAAATGATCATGATAATACGTGTAAGTGGGTCAGCGATTACTGCAACCACACAGGCCCCGCCCAGCTGCAGTCAGTAGAGCAGAGGATTGCATAATCCTGAAAGCATCTTTAATCGCCATTTGTCACTTGCCACGGTATTTTACCATGCTTTGCTGGGAGAGACATTAACAGTGCCATTCCCCCATTTTAAAATCCTATGGGAAATATTATTGTAGTGTGCATGATAGATTTTATCAATATACACCTTGGGAGCAAAATAAGATGGACATTATCAGATAGCAAATAAATCATGCCAAATGTTACCATGCTGTCATGAGAAATGTTACCAACACACATGCCCTATAAAGGTCAGCGGTAACATATGCACACTGATGATGAGGGATGGCATCTGACTCAAGTCTCAAGAGTTGAAGTCAACATGACTGGCTGGGCAGTTTTATAGGGAGGACAACTCAAATTTAAATATACTGCAGCCCAGAGATGTACTGCAGAGATGTACAATACCAAGGCTGTACAGCAGATCAGTCTCTGTCAGTGGCAGTAAAGCATACTGCCAGCTCTGGATGCCGGACCTTGATTAGGAACTTCAGCTTCTGCCCAGCTGCCAGGGCTAATATTCTCTCCTTAGATCTGGTTTGAGTAGGGAGTTAAATAATAGAACAATAATGACTTATTTTTTATTGTTGTTTATTGTTGTTTTATTGTTTGATGTGGAAATGGAAAAAATGGACTGGTACGTTTTAGGAGTGCACTGTCAATGTGTGATCGCTAATCAGAGACAGATAGCTGCTTCCTCTGGCAGCCTGTTAATCACATAGTACTCTATGCCTCGTCTTTAATGTCTGATTGGGCGCCCTGCTGTTTGTACAGGGTGGCTGCATGGCACTGAGGCTCTGTGATGGGGCGCAATCACAAATGCACAACACACACTGGAGCAGGTACGCAAGCATATGATGTAAACATACGCATGACGGTACACAATGCATGGACGCACACACATACACCAATACAGCTGCAGACAGTATGGAGAATAAAAATGAATTCAGAAGCGTGAGAAATTCACACTGCGCTGTACTGTGCAGCCTAATGGTAAGATATCTTTTGAATATGGAAGAGAACAGACCATGCTCATTCTGTATGCATCATGCATTCGCAACATACCCCCTTATCTTTTCAGTTGACACAAGAACCCTGTAATTAAATGTGACTTCTGTCATCTTTCCAACTCAAACAAATGAAATGCCAACACACACTCCGAGGGGCCTTTATGAAGTCTAACCTCCCTGTCAACTGACTTTAGGGTGGGCCAAAGAAGGGGAGTGGGAAAAAAACACATCAGACAGAGGCTTTTTAGATCAAAGTTGGTCAGACGCAGAACGAGTATTGCAATGTGGAATAATTCACAAAAATCTAATGGCCATCAAAGGGCTCTTTTACCCCTAAAGAGATGTGCTGTGGGAAATGTCCAGTGTTGCCTGTGTTCTTACCATCAAAGTAAATGACTCTCTCACTATGGGTCATTACTGCAAGCGGCTCCTGTCAATAATGAGTAAGCAGCCCTTAATCTAATTTGACAGAGGGGCCACAGCTCTGCTGAAAAGCCATCCTCTCCATAAAGAGCAATGGACTGCTCGCTGTGCACACTCTCACTTTGAAATGAGAAAAAGCAGCTAGCTAGAAAGGGGTTTCTTGTTGGTGTACACACCTGCACACACATTTCTCAAAGCAGGTGTATAGATCGCAGCATCTGTGAAACAGCGAGTTCAGCCTCTGTCAGACAAGCGGCTTCGTTTCTCCTCTTTGATGCCATTTGTGGGGTCCTCTGTTGTGATCAAAGTGCTTGGGCGCTCATGCCAAAATATATTGACTGTGACTGATTTAATTATTGATGGGTGGCTGCTTGGTTTTGCTGACTGACCCCATCTGACTGTCCTGTGTAATGCCCCAAGGATGGCAGACCCTCTGCCCCTCACCTCCTCGGCAGCGCCTTTACCACCACTAGGCTCCAGTCAGAACGCCCTGTCAGCCAGTCAAGCTTGCTCGATGCTAATGCAATGTGACCACTTTCAGCCCACTACCTCTCTTTGTCATGTCAAGGGCATATATATTCAGCACTATCAGTGTGGAACTGCTGTACTCACTCCGGTGCTCAGTGCCCATCATCCTGGCTCCCTGGCCGTAGTCTGGAGCCCTCTTAGGCACTAAAGGTCATTAACGATTTATTTCAGTGGTGGCTTTGCTAGAGATTCCTGATGCTGGTGGCAAATGTCAGAAGTCATACAGAAAAATAGGCAAAAAGTTGTCAAATTCGATTTTTGGAGCCTCCATAGGAGGTTAGAATAGTTTTAAAATGCTAAGAAAAATGTACGCTGATTGTCCATTGTTACTTCAGAACCACATATTACAATCTTTCAAATTCAGTGTCTTGACAGTTTTCTTCTTAAACCACAAGAAAAGTATAATTTCAATTTGGAAGGGCATGTTTTTTCCACTGTCAGAAAGATTTTCTTTTATGCAAGATTAGCATTCTGCCAAATCATTATGCTGCAACAGATTTAACAAAAGAAGATGATTGTGTGACAGGTTGGTGATGAATTTACTGTGCTATGAATATGTGTGGATCTACTTTAGGGTCAACATTGGCAGGCCATTTGTCTTTCACACCTGTCTGCGATCACATATGCAAATCTGATTAAATGCTGAATAATCACTCTAAATCCATACCAATCACCATTGTGACACTCAAGTGAATTGACAAGTGGGTCATAACATCTGCCATGCAGCTGCTGTTATGTAACTGTGGATTACTCTCTGTGTTTTGCACCAATTCTAATGTGTGCTGAGAGACACGACTACAGGATAACTTGACATTTGGAGAAAAAAAAACTTGTTTGCTTCCTTAACTGAGATTGGAAAACATACCAATTTAATACTTTGTGTTCAGTGCAGATTGGTCCTCGACATGCTCAGTCCAGCTCAGCACAAAACTGGAAGCCACAAGGAACAACAATCTTTGTTCCATCAGTGGTGCATTTGAACAATCTAAATAATGGTATCAGCATGGACATTATTGCAGAGCAAATAAATCATACCATATAATGCACCATGTAAAATACCATGTGATGTGTATAAATTACAAAGAATGAGACATGGTGACTACATTGCAAGTTACATAAGACAGTTCGGAAATGATTGGAAGCATCTTTCTTTATTTAATCAAGTCTATCAATTTCCCCGTCTCTGTTTCCAGTCTTCTAGGCTAAGTTAGGCTAAACACGTTGGCTCAGTCTCTCCAGTGAAAGCCCAGGGATGAAAGTGGTATGAATCTAACTCCCAGTGAGATGATAAACAAGTGTGTTTCCCACAATATCAGAGTTTGGCCTCATGCCAAGCTTCCAACTCTGCTTTCCCAGTTCCAATTTACACCTCCAAATCAGATGGAGAGTAATGGCTGAGTTGTTCATTATAATGATAAAAAGGTATAAAGTCGTATAAACTGTAAAGTAGTTATCTGTGAATATAAGAAAGTCCTCTGAAATCTTCCCTGAATTCTCTCAGCGTGGCCAAAAATACAGTCTTAACTTTAGCTGTATTTTGACTTGCATCTATAATAACTGCTGACGTAATCCCAGCTTTGACAGCTACCCAGATCTGATTCTCAAAACAACAAAAAAGGCCAGGTGTGTGTCCCATAGGGTCATAATATCCTGTTATTTGTGTGTGTCAGTCCATCAACAATGTCTTCACCTCATTTGACCAAAAATGGAAGGAGGGTAGAGGGAGACAAGAACGAGACAAACATGTTATCCTTTGCTACACTGCTGGCGCAGCGGGTCTCACAGCGACATCATCAGTCTGAGTCATCTCATTTTAATATGCTTCTTTGATGAGCTGCTGGTGTTGGGGGGGGTCCCCTGAGACCACACACACACACACACAGAAAGAAAGAGAGAGCGAGAGAGAGAGAAAGAGAGAGAGAGACAGAGAGAAAGAGAGAGAGAGAAAGACAGAAAGAGCATCCCCAGATCACTTTGGTTGGTCCTTCTCCTGCACACACTCTCCTCTTTCCCCTCTGTCACACACAACCACACTTTCAAATGTTTTTTGCATGAATTAAGAAATCACACTGACATATGCACGTGTGATTTCACACATCTCTGACCCACACGTGACTTTGTGCCACCAGCTAGAATGTGAGTTTGGCCTGCGGCCTGTGTATGTGTGTCCATGCGTGCAACCACATATGTGTATGCATATGCAGATATCAGATTGTATGTGTGTGTGTGTGTGTGTGTGTGTGTGTGTGTGTGTGTGTGTGTGTGTGTGTGTGTGTGTTACAGTGTACAGTGTAGGTGGGATACTTGCATGCGCCAGTTATGCACTTGTGCCCTCCAGGGCAAACTATACTGAGAAAGCAAAAGTGTTGGGGGATGGGAAGTCACGCAAGCATTTTTCTCAATAGCCAGGACCCTCCTGAGTATTCTACACCCATCTGTTCATCCATACAAACAGATGTCTGAGCTGGAATTGCAAGAAAGAAGCATTGCAGCATCATATATTGAGAATACAATATTGGTTGGAAATCAAATGAGCTGTTGCTGGAGGGCTGTTTGGAATATGCTGGCAGTTTGAGGCGATTGGAAGGAAAATACTGTGTACATACACTATATACTTCTGTTTATTTCCTTCGTTCTCAGGATGCCTGCTCTGGTTCAGAAGTTCCACTCTTACCAAGGGAATTGAGATATACAGTTAAGGCAATTTTTACTTTTTTTATCATCTTTCAGCTACCTCCTTCTCTTTTCAAGAATGGAACATTAACTGGGCTTGACTTCATTTGTCGGAGCTTCTTTATGTCTCCTGCTAATGACCTTTCTGTTTAAATAAGTAAACATCTCTCTCCTAACTCTGTGTCTCATTGGAAAATGACCTTGCCTGATGTCTGCAGCCCTGTGTCTCTGCATATTAGGACACTGAGCCTCAGACTGCGAGAGCGAGGTATGGGGTGGCAGTCAGGACACCCCACCTTGCTTAGCGTAATCCAACGGGAGCTATGGTTCGAATCTCAGCGCTATATTCTGTGCGGCTGCTCCAAGCGTGAACTGGCAGGGTGGGAGGCAATTACCGCCACTCAGCCAGCCATTTACCAGAGGAACTGAGGCTGCAGAATGGGCCAGCACTGCTCGCTTTGGATTGAGCTCAAATGGGGTCTAAGCAGGAGCGACACTCCGCTGAGGGGACAGGGAGTCCTCCTTTCAACACATACACACATCAACACTCTCAACCATGTGCATATGCGTAATCCTCAACACAGAGCAGAATGACGACTGTGAACACTGCCTGAGCCTACACAGGAAATAAGTCTTACAGAGAAGGTCAATTTATCGAACTTCAGTGTGATCTCACAGAAGGGAAGAAATATCACACATTTGAAACTAGGCAAAAAAAGGCAAGGACATGCATGCATCCACCCACATGTTTGTGCACATGACATCAGTGCCCAAACACACATGGAAATGTGGCCCACAGATAAATACTATTTTGTTAGAAAAATATGCCTATTATTCTCTGGCCTGTATCTTCAGAAAACACAATAATTATGTTTTTCTTCAAAACGCAGTAGTCACGACTGCCATCTATTCCGGTTTCAGGTGTCATTGAGAATAATGTGAGCTACTTTGAATAATAAAAGCTTTCTACAAGGCACGATATTAAAGGTATGACTCACAAAAAAGAAGCAGGGGCACTTGGGCTGCGTGATATGCTGTCATAATCATTATTAAACATAACCACCTGTGCTAATGAGGTCAATTAAGGCAATTTAGCTGGCCCAAGCATCCATTAGGGCACAACTCCATGTCGACATACATAAAACACATAAAGGCTATTAACATAAACCATACCTAAAAGCACTGAGGATTATAATTATTTGGCATAATGCAGTTTAATTATATATTTTACTGTTCTTTGCGCTGTCTTGCAAAAAAAAAAAAGAAAACTTCCAACTGTTAAGAAAACATCCTGCCTATTTAAACTACAGCTTTAGAAAAACAAGAAAATTCTCTAAAAAACAAATTATCCCTGTAAGTCCTGCATTTACTTGTATGGCAAGAAAATCATTGCTACACTGCTCTCTGTGGGCAGAAACTGGCCCGACATCAAAAAATGCTGTCAGGGCTGTTGTTTTGAACTTTACTATTGGAAAACTGTTGCCATCCCAGAGTAGTGATCTGTTTTTACAGTCACGGCCTTATATGCCCTCAAACTCTCCACTCCACTTTCCTACATAGTTCACAGTTATGTGCTTGGTAAATGCTGGCTGACAACACTGTGTTTATGCACTCTTTAAGCGAAAGGTGTACAACAATAGAGGGGAAATTGATTAAAGCTTTTATGTTGAGGAGTTTACCGTGCATATTGCTGTTACATATGAGAGAAATGTGAGCGACCAAGCAAATATTCCATTACAACTAATGCTGAAAACAAGTTGCTAGTGTAAAAGCCTGGGGCAACTTTCATAAAAATAAAGTGATACTTTATTGATCCTACAGAGAAAGTCTCTTTCCACTTTTTCCCTGTGCTGCGATTTCAGAGGTTGGCCTCAGCTACACAACAGCAGACCTGGTAGGGATGTCTTGCTCAAGGACACATGAGCAGAAATAATGCATACCACCATTGGTCGAACCATAAAATCCTGCTGCACCAATGGGAGACATCTGAATAATTCAAAGTATCGCCTACATTTGCGAGTCCACATCCACAATGAAGTATCGTTGCCATTTGCGTGCCCTCATTTACACGACACATGATGATACTTATACATATATGTATAAGTATCATGCATATATATGTGTGTATATACACACACAACTCTGACGCACTTATACACCATTTGAGTGTTTCAGTTTCACATCTCTCCACATTGCTCTTATAAAATATATAGAAAAATACCATACTTTCCACCTCACTTATATATTTATTTATTTGACAGCTGCAGTTAGTCATTACCACTAGCTGATGATAATTACATACTTTAACTTCAGTTTTCATTTCATTTTCAGTGCAGAACTTTTACTTATAATGACATATTTTTACAATGTGGTATTGACACATAAATAAAGGAGGGAGTAGAGCAAAGCAAATAACTGCAGAGTGAACTTCATACACTTCTTGCTGTTTGCTTATATTGTTGGTAGAAGAGTTTTAATATTGGAAGATTTTGTTGCTGCCTCTGAATGTTGCCCTCAGCAGCATGTTTATTTTCTTGCTGTTGCCTATCGACAGGTCAAACCCTTCTGCACAACAGATTTGCTTCTATCTCATGAATCATTTGCTGTTTTCTCACCTGGAACAACATAAGTAATTGTCATTCTTCATAATATTTATCCACAGATGCTTTCACTGTGTGTTGTCTTGCAAAAATATTTTGGATGAGTGAATACCAATGCAAAGTAATGCAAATAAATAGCAGAACTACATTTTGTATGTATTTGTACATATATATATATATATACACACACATACTCGTCAGCACTCATGAGGTTCTTGTCATTCAGCCCCACAATCCCATTTCTTTAAATTTGTATTACTTTCAAGCTCAACCCATGAATTAATCTTCTGATATTTAACTACAGAGGCTTCAATAAAATGCAAGACCATTATCCATCTACTTTGTGCCACACCGAGGGTGAGTGATTAAACATTCAGGGAACAACACAGATCCATCAGAAATGTCAAGAGGACCTCATATTGTCAGCCTGAATACCAGTCCTCTTGCTCTGTTTTGACAGGGGCGCTGACCTGTCCACATAGCTGCATGAGGAAATATCTTTTTTGCAAGCGCGCTGCGTAATTCTGTTGTTCTCCTCCCAAATTTTAAGCCCTCATCTTGCTTGTCTGTGTCAGGAATAATTAGCTTAGGTTAGTGAGTCCTTAATCTCTTCGGCCCTTTGATTATCCTCCAAATATAAACGATCTTGCTCTTGCGTTGCCAGCTCCTAACTAGAGTAATTAGTGCAGTTTTGGAGCTAAAACTTCTTCAGCTCAGGCACTTCTAAAGGTGCTTGCTGGAAGAGTCTTCAGACTCTACAAGGATCATATCCAGTCAATAGGAATATATGAAGTCATTATGTACATATTTTATGCCGCTGACAACATACACTGATGCTGTAAATCGTCTTCAACAACCTGTATTTGGTGTAGACGAAACACTAAATAAAAAGTATTTTTTATGTTTTGTGATAGAGGAAGTCTGTTTAATGCCTTACTAGAAAGTAATCAGACAGATAAAACAAAGTAATTGCATACGCCAATATTTCCTACCAATTTTAGTCATTTCATTATAATTATTCAGGATAGTGTAAACCCTTCCCTGCTGTTATATTTATTACTTTTGATGCAGTGTCTCTCTCAAACATTTCTCACTTAATTGGAAAACATGCTCTCTCACAGTATAAAAGGGGTGCTTCCAGCCTTAAATTCAATCTTATCAGGAGAGAGGGTCTATTTTGGTCGCGGTGCATGGTGAGATTGGGGTTAATTAAGATGTATAACTAAGAGATTGCAATTAATACCTGCGCACAGGTCATTTAGCTCTTGGTTGGAGCATTCAGTGCCGTTTGCTTGCATTAGAATGAACATGCTAAAATCAGCCTAATTAGCAAATCTGATCTCTTGCTTTTCTTCCTTTCATTAGGTGCCACAGGGAGTGATGAGTATAAGGAGTAGCAGAACCCCTGCAGCTCATGACACAGAAAAGATTTCAGGATAAACGGTGGAACGGCGGGGGCTTCTCTCACCAGAGGGCACATGAATCAAACGCACCCCTGTGATTTGTCCTTCACGTCGGGCAGATGGAATTGCGTCTGTTGCTGCCTGTTTGATGGCCACCGAATGATCGTATGCAAGAATGATGGGAACACAGAGGAAGCTGCAGGGTGGCTTGACTACAAAGTCACTGGTGTCATTTCGTTTGTGCAACACAAAAATAGTCTCAAAACTGGTCGGTTAATTTTGACATTTTACAAGGTTTCTATGGGACTGCACATATATAATGTCATGAATGCCACAAGCAGACATGCACTTGCTTTCTCTATATATGGTCATCCTGAAGTGCAGGTTCAGTGTGATTACATTTCTTCCATATCACATCCTCTTGCAATACATTCTGATTTCATCTTGATTTGATATACTCTTCTCCCAAGTTGTTTTAGTGTGAAATGGACCTATTAGTGCCCATTCCCACGTGGAATCAACCTAATGATATCCTAGTGTGATTTAATGTCCCAGGTGTGGTCATGGTGTCTTGCTTTTTTTGCCTAAGCTTGTCTGCTGGGCGAACCTATCTATCAGCTTTGTGCTGTCAAGTCCCAGCGGCAAAGCTCTCTGGTCCTCCAAGGTCTTCTTAGACATGACTGACTGACCACATCCCCACTCTTTCCATCTCACTTACATGGAGAGAAGCACTGAGTGATGAGAGGGGACATGGCTGCTGAATAATATCTCCATAAAAAGATAAAAACATGCTGTTTGAAGGAGTGACACTAGACTCATTATACCATTTTTCCCCCTTGTACCACCATTTGCCCATACTAGGTAGGATCTATTTTAAGTGTTTGACCTTTAGCAGCTACCTCATCTCTATTGGAGTGTGTGGAATTGAGGGTTATTGAGCAAAATAGTAGCTACTTGTACGCTTGCTGAATTGCAGTGAAACTAGTGTATGGACCACAACCACCCACACATTCATTTGTGTACACACACGCACGTTTAATGTAAATGAACTGATGTTGGAAAGGGATTATCTGCATAAATGCAAATCCTTTGCAGAAAAAAAGGACAGTCTTAAACAGTAGCTGTTTTTTACCCCCTGTGATACTATTTTCATTAACATGCAATTTTGAAAAGCCTTAAATGGCTGACGCAGCTTAGTTAATTGTTGGCTTTTGATTCCCATGAGCTGTTTTTTTAGACTATAAAAGAAAAAAATAGAATAAGCCCAGCCTGGCACTGTTACTATGACAACAAGCTTATAGATATATAATCATGCTCAACTCACCCCCACGAGAAACCACCAACACACATACACACACATACATATTTTCTTATAGACAAAATATAGCTCCAAAAGCTTCCCGACTGAAGCTGTATAAGTATACATCATGCTGGGTTGAGACGCACAGCTGTTGACTAGTCAGCCTGCCAAAAGTGCCCCACCGCCTCTTTCCTTGGACCCAAATCAAATCCCCAATTTGTTTATGTTATTATGTTAATAAAGGGTAGCATTTCCATATGAATATCAATATTTCAGAAGCAAGCGAGGCGTTGCTGTGAACACAGTGGATCGCTGGCAAGGAGCACAGTGTAATATGAATGGGGTTCCATTTGGACTGTAATTTCACTCATCTGATTTTCTCTTCCTCACATAATCTGAAAAGGAGGTATTTTTAGAGCCCAGGTGCTTATCCTCTTTGTGGTGCTGGAGGCTAATGTTAAATGAACACATCAATCTTAGGCGTCTCAGAGTGAGAGGGGAGCAGCGGTGGCCCAGTCATAGTGGTGGTGGGTTCCCTGCCAACTGTGTGATTCTAAAGCTTTCTGTTCTCTATTGCTATAGTTCGCCACAACCACAGGGCATTATTGGCTCACAGTGTGATTCATTCAAGTCACTTGAGTGATGCCAATTTTGACTAAAATCTGGAAGCATAAATAACACCGTGGAGTACAAAACTACACTTCGAAATATCAGTAATAAACAAGCTAATGGTATCAGTTTTATTCTGTACAAAAATCTGAGCCTCCCATCGCAGATGGATGATAAATCCTTGAGGACTTTAAAAAAATAATTCCTCACTCTTCTGCCAGTAACCTGCTTGCATCACATTTGTTAAGTTAATTACACAGCATTTAAATATATCAGCGTAAGGTGTGTGTATGTTAAGTGCCAAACAATGCGCTGATCTAAATCCAACTAGTTAATCAATCATACCACAGTGTGATGAGTCATCACTCTTTCTGTGATCTAAATCACCGTGGGTCAGTAATCATTAATGGTTGTCTAATGCATCACGGCCATGATATCCGCTATTTAGGCAGTGTGTATGAGATTTTTGAGTTATGTGCTGTTGTTAAAGCCTGATGGGGAGATGGGAAGGCCAATCAGTCATCTACTTGCTGTTGTAGATTATTCTATTAGTCTGCGCGTGTGTGCGTGCGCATGATTAAAAGGTCTCATAAGAATCCCCTGCACCGAATTTCACTGCACCTATGCAATCATTCCTGATCCATTTTGGAGGAATTACAAGGCTACATGCAGATGAAACCATTTTAATTGTCCCCCATTAAGCATTTATGCTAGATTCACCTTGCATTAGCTCTGGAGACAGCTCTTAAACACACAGCTGCAACTAATTAAAGAAATGTAACACTTAATAAGAACCTTTTCATTTCCTAGTTACTATATTTATCATTGTACCTTGACAACGTGACACATGTCAGTTAATCTTTGATTTTCAAAAAGACATATTTTTGAGATCTTATTGGCTAAGTTTACTTATCTTTATTGATTTTGAAGAAATAGATAGTGAAGAGATTTCTGCTCAGTGAGTCCTGATTTCATCAGGTAAATAAGTTTGGTAAAGTCTGATTGACAATCAGGAAAATGAGTTGAAGAAAATCCCATAAATAAAATAATGCTCCTGAGAGACAGTGTTTCTGCTGTACAATCTGACAACAAGTAAACTGGAAAATTATTTCCCACCCTATTATCATCTGTAGCAGTACAGTGGAAATGATTCTACTTGACTTGATTTGGAGTGATCTCAGTTGTCATCAGTAGATATTAACATTTAACAACCAGCAGCACATGAACACAGATCAATACGGCAGCAAACAGACCTGTATGACAGTAGATGTGTGAAATCGTAACCTCTGGCCTGGTTGTCAGCTGTGCATCGATAGTTTGGAATAATGGATTTTGGAGCCTCTCAACTGAGGTCCTCTAATGTGGTCAGCTGGGACAACAAATGCCATCATCTCAATGGTCATTGCTTCCATCTGCAGGAATCTGATTGATTAGCCAGTCTACTGAAAGTTGACTGGGAATTGTTATACAGTGGGAGCTGTCTGTGATGGCCGTTTTTAGGCCATCGACTGATTTATAAGTGGGACAGCATTCTGATGTGCTCAACTGACTATTGATTTGATTCACCGCTGTCCATATCTGCTCGTGTTGTTGGAGATGTTGCAATGTGACTGCAGAGCTGCCTGCCGCACAATAAAGACAGAGGTAATTTTTCTCTTTAATAGAAATTGATGGTTACTGAAAGAAATTCCTTATCTTTATCTGAATCTGTGGAGTGCATGTTTATAGGCACAGCCCCCTTAATGTTCAATAAGCTCCTCCTGATTGGTTGAGCTGGTCCTGTATGGTAATTTTCAGTGCACAGATGACACTGAGTGGCTAAGCCTATAAGCCCTGTTGGAGGGCAAAACCTATATGAACTACAACTATGTACATCTTTGTACAAGTAGCTGAATGCAATGGAAGAATTCAAACTATTATAAGGTGTCCTTCGTATTCATTTTGCCTAGCAACACTTGGCAAAGAGAGGACACTAAGCTTGCCGGAGACCTAATTTACTGAGCCGAAAGGCTGTGAATGTTCAAGCGTTTCCTAACGATTATATAAGGCAGAATGGGAATAAATCACATTTGGAAATCAATAGATACAACAACGGTACAGTGCGCTCTGCAACACCATATCACCTTAGTCACAGCTAGTAGAAGCAGCCTGAGCTTCAGGTGCAACACGTACATAAAAACACCTCAATCATCCACACCACGACGGGATAAAGACCCCACACTGGGCCTTACATTCCACAAATACGGACAATTCTCCTTGAACAAAATTGTCGATAATGAAACCAGATGATGTATAGGTGCCTTTGCAATCAATATCTCTTAGCAGTGCCATATAGCCTTTCTGTTGGGTTAAGTGCGCCAACAACACTTTGTAGCCATAATAAATGAGTCAAAGAGCAGTAATAGGGGTCTATTTTGCTCGCCTGTTTGGATATGCACTCTCTTGTCATAATAGGTCTCTTTGAAATCCCATTTATTCTGCTCCAGGTTGACAAATAAAGCGCTAATTGAGGGAAATCTCAATTTCAAAGCAAACTAATTGAAGCTGATGGTGGCTGGAAGGGTGTGTTCGTTTATTGGCTTACTGTTTTTTTTGTCAACCGACGTATTGTGTGATCTTTGGGTTAATCCAACTGCTACTTAATTTGGGGCAGAACAATTAACAAAAGGCGTGTAAAGGGCAAAATGACAGGAAGCAGAGGCCTGGACTAGAGCCATAGTTTTAACAGTCTGAGGGAGAAAGAAAAGTGGTTCACAATGATCTTCATCCCTTAGTTCGTAAATTGTGTTGATGTATATTTAATGAAAAGATAAAAGTCCCCCCTCCCCCTTTTCTGACGCACATTGCTGTTTCAAGGCTTAAATCGGGACCATATGCCCAGCGAATCCATGCCTGGGGTCACCTTGAAAGTATTAGGATTTAATATGATTGACCGTGCAGTCTTAGCAAAGGATTAACGTGATGTTAGCCGTATGCTTCCTGAAAACGAGGCGAGTCAACACTATGCTCGTAGGTATGAAACAGAGGTGAAAAGAGAACCGCCAGATAGGGGAGGGGGTGTTCGGAGATGTGCTCGACAAGAACTTTAGGGCGAGACAGGTTGGGAATGTGGCTGTAATGAGTTAAGGTGGACGAGCGGGTCATTTTGTCAAACCAGAGGATGAGGATCCCATTAGCTTGAAAAAGTCTGAGGTGAATGTGATGAGCTGCGAGACTCAATAATGTCCCCCTCCCCTAACTCTCCTGCCCTCTCTGTCTCCCTCCCTTCATCCTCCACTTTCAGGGTCAAGCATGGCTTTATAAATGTTATCTGATTGCTGAGAGCTTTCCAATGCCTAGATTCGGCGGTGAAATTAATCTCTGACTAAAATATTGACGAACACAGAACCTATCAAGTGAGGCGAAGCAATCAGGCAATAAGGGAGGAGGCGTTGGAATAAAAAAAAAGGGGGAAAAAGCGTTGCAGATAAGCACAATCAATCGGACAGCGTCACCCCCAGGTTTAGGTGCTGTGCTGAAGTGTAGGATGGGAGCTGAGATTGATCAACTACAGTACAGGTGAAACACTGAAAAAGGGCGGAATTAATCTAGATTAGTTTGACCTTGACATTTGACCTTTCATTAAAGTAATCCCAGAAATCTGCCTGGGTTTTAAGTTATTACAAAGCGTAATGATAAAATCAGTTTCCACTCTCCTCGATTGAAATGCCATTAAATCTTAAGTTTACAAAATTTACACTTGAATGAAGCATTTCTAACTTTCAATACATGAATAATAGCATGACTAGCAAGACGACTTACATATTACGCAACCATGTGGCTGGTCTCTGTGTTTAAGACATCACATTGCATGTTACACTATGGCAGCCAACATAA
>JBAJHX010000002.1:6533047-6559866 GCA_037176925.1 Amniataba percoides | reverse complement strand
ACATATTACGCAACCATGTGGCTGGTCTCTGTGTTTAAGACATCACATTGCATGTTACACTATGGCAGCCAACATAATTCCATTGGACAGGCCTTAATCCTTGACAATGGCAGACATACTTTACATTATACAATATACAATGTTGACCTTCAACTGTCACCTTCCAGGGTTTAAAGGAATAATACAAAACATGCAAACATTAATCTCCTGCGCTTTGTTTCAATCCTCTGTAGAACCCTAGGGGAATGTCACAAAGGCTCTGTTCGAAATGCCTCCCATGTACACCTCCTGGCAAGTATGGGAACAGGAAAATAATATAATAAAACATTCATCATTCATTTTGTAATGCTGAGGTTGAGGAAAAAGGGAAACAGAGAGCGGGAGAGGGGAATAGGCGCACGAGAAAATCAGGTGCACATGTGTAACAGAGACTGACAGGCCCTTTTCATGTGGAAAAATAGCACTAATTCATTTCCCACACAGTAAGTCCTCTTGTTTGCAATATTCATGTCAACTAGCACAATGAAAGGAGGACAACCCCTGTTACTGGTGTAGCGCTAAGAATAGATGTAGCCCCCTTTTGTTTTGGGGGAAAGAAAATAAAGACAGAAAAAAGCTGAGGAGAAACTCTACTCGCAAACTGACCCAGATAAGAACAACAGAAAGCTGAAGTCTGGAGGGGCAAACAAAACAGTCCGCACAGAAAAGAGAGGAGAGAAAGAGAGAGAGAGAGCTGTAAAGAAAAAAGGCTCTAAAAATTGTTCTCCTGACAAAAAGTTAGTTGAGAAGTAAGAGGGAAAAAAGGGGATGAATATTTTAAGATGCACGCTCTCTCAAGGAGGAGAGAGACAAGTAAGAGTAAGGATAAAAACAAGCAGTTCTAGTAGCGCAGGTTCAAATTGTTGACTTGCAAAAAGGGGAGTTTTTCGGAGTACATGAGCAGGCAGCATCTGTTGAAGCCTGCCTCCGTGTACATTTTCCCCCCGCCTGGTGGAGTGCACCATCAGCTTATTGGGGAAATCATCTGAAGAAGAGAAAACACAAATATGGCAACCGGGGGTCGGCTTCTCGACATTGTTAGAACATCTGCGGCTGTTGCATTTCTATTTCCAGAACGCTTCCTTGGTTGCGCTGAGGTAAGTGTTAGAGTAAGCTGCTACAGTAAGCTGCGCAACAGTGGCCTATTGAGTGCAACCCTAAGCAGTGCAATGGTTTAACATTCACAATAGGCCCAGCTAAGACTTTGAAGAGAGCAGAAATTCACAGATTCTTTTTGATACTCTGAAAAGTGCCTGTAACTGTGCTAAGGGGTTAGCCAGTGCGGCCTTTGAGGAGATCCATCCTGATACACTCAAAGCTCATATGCAAATACTGCCGCACCAATCGCATGCATACGGCAAATCTGCATCATTTCGTAACGCTTAGCGGTAAAGGCAAGACTAAAAAATGCTAATGTGTGCTGCAATATGTCATTTGTCCTTGTGCCTTGGCTGGCCTGCAGCTCCACTGAGCACGGCCCACGGTGTCCAGACTGTCAACTCCACTCCGCTCTCCTTCTCCCTCTGTGCCGGGGAGAGGGGACTCTGACCCCGCCATGATGACACCGCTCCAGAAGAGATTATAGACCCTGATACTCCGCCGCGCCAGCATTATGCACACACTGCCCTTTAACTAAGACACACGGGCTGGCTGCCAGCTCTGTCCGGCCCCGTCAGATCTGCCTACTCACGTTTGTGCAGGAGGAATAACAGACACAGTCCAAGACAGCAGATGCCACATATACAGGAGATACGGAGATCGACAAACATCATGATGCATGCCTACTAAGAAATACACACAAATTCCAATATAAAAAACACAGAGGGAGTGTAATTCATATACACCAAATCAATGTGCAGTAGTGTTCAACCCATGTGGATTTGGCGGCTGAAATCGATACCAATAGATTTAGACTGAAGGTTCCAACTGTTTCTACCTCCTATCCTATTGAAGGGCAACAATATAACGAGTATGCGTTGTTTTGCAACAAGGGAAAAAGGATCAGCAAACCAATATATAGTATGTCGCTAACCATGTGTAAGGTACAAATGAATTACATCAGGAAAACTGCTGACGCTTTGCTCTCTTAGGTTTGAAACTTTTAAACGTGTTATGCATCTGTCCACACCCCCAATCAGTGATGTCAAATATAAAATAAGCACAATGACATTAACCAGTGGGGTGCAGCCAGAAATGCCACTTGCTTGAGAGCTCAAACGCAGAAAAAGCAGCATGGCAGCAATACACTTACCCTGTGTGATTTACTGTTAAATTACCCTTTTAAAGGAAGTATCGGGGGCTTTGCAAAAGTTCCCATGCTAGTAATACAAGCTTCCAGTGTAGAAGTGGCTCAAACAAAACATTTTAGCGAACAAGCCATTTCTCTATGCTGTGTTTTCATGTTCTTTGATCACGTAAAGTATCTTATGTAGAGTGTTTCACAGAGGTAGTGCTATGCCGGACTCCATTCATTTCAAACCTGTCATTTTCACACATTTGTGCTGAGTATGAAAAACATGTCATTACTCTGTGAAAAGAGCTGGTTATGAAGGGAAATAAAATTGGACAAAACTACATTTTTTAAAAATATACATTAAGCTTAACTGAAGGCACATCATGTTTCATGTATAGAACATTATATACATGTGTGTACACGCACACACACACACACACACACACACACACACACATATAGACACACACACACAAACTAAATAAATAAAGGAAGGCTTGGAAAATTAATGAAAGCTCAAAAGCCAGTAATGACTAATACAGCAGTTTATCACGATAAATGTAGCTTAATGTGGATAATTCCCCAGTCTCCTGGCATTTTCATCTCGAATCCCATCTTCTTTCCACTGAGTAGGAACCAGCAGGTCCTGAACATCATGACCTGGGTTCTGTAACTTTTACTTGTCTGTCAAATTACATCCAGTTCTGCTTACATCTCCATTTGATTGCTAAATTAATAAAACTTTGATTGAATTTCTATCTTTGACTTTGGGGAGTCACTATGATATAATGAGACTCAACATGACAAAGACAGCTTGCCATGCCTTCACCCGGCTGACCCTTCTTACTCAACAACTCTCTCCCTCCATCTTGTCATGTTTAAGTGATATTGCTGCATGATTACAGACCCTGAACCTCTTCACAATGAATTAGCCCATGCCTAAAAATAAGTGTACATTACTGAAGTTTGTTGTGACACTTCAGTGAAGATACGGTAAAAGGACATGTACGTCCTTAATAGCTAAATGATTATGTCATAGATGTAGATTTCCCAGCACATTCAAAGCTGATTTTCAGAACTAATGCGTCCATACTAGAATGTGAATGGATCATGACCCAGTTTTTCCATTATATTGTGAAAGCTGAAAACAGGGTTCCATTATGACCTGATGTAGTATGACAAATAAATACTGTGTTTTCACATTTCTTCAAAAAAAGAACACTGTTCTTCAGTGGTTTATCTTTAACTTTTTTGTTGGTAAAAATCTGCAGAGGAGGTTGCAGTATTTCTGTCCAGCCCTGAGTAGTACCTAATGTCCTCCTCTAAGGCTGCATAAGGCCCTAATAACCTCCATCAACCAAAAGAGAGAGCTGAATCTTGTATGAAGCCAGAGAGGCGTAACTCAGGGCAGCCTGCTTGGAATTCCCATTGCTGTGAGCTCTTGATAACGATGGCTGCTGGCTAACAGAAATGAACATATCAATGTTTTTTATCAGTTCCTCTCTTCTCTCATTTGTATTTTGACAGCTAGAAAACAAAAATGCAGTCTTTAGAGAGAGATTTTAGCAAGTAAACCAAACAGAAATGGTGAAAAGTGAGGAGACAAAATAATATTTCAAAAAGTGAGGCTAGGAATCCCGGTAGAAACTGCACCTTTAGTCTAAAACATAAAGAAAAAAAGAAATTAGAATAAGCTTTTTCTACCGAAACATATTTATCTATCTTTTATATTCTTACAAAAAACTAAAATGTGCCAGTGGTGACATTATAAACTGAGGATGGGTAAGAGCAAAAACAATTATTGTTAAAGATTTTTTTTTTTAACATATTCAACACTAAAAAACTGTTTTCTTTTTTCTCAAAGCAGCATTACATCTCACATTATTATGGAAAAACAGAGCATTTAATTAAAGTATGGAACATCTGCATCACAGGAAGCAATGGCACTTTAACTGTGTGCCCTTTAATTAGCCTCCTAATCACAGTCTAATCTGAGTCGCCATTTTGTGTCCTTTCATTCAATCAGCTTGACACTGCGATCTTGTTAACTGATTTCATTTTGTTTTGCCCTAATTGGTCAGTAGTAGGAGACACATTCTGCCAGCGCCATTTTGATTTAGTACGGAGGCTGCTTTAGTGGTTTGCTGAGACTAGTTAACTCAACATTTTTTTCACATCAAAGAAATATATATAAGAAATAGATAGTTACACAAGTAAGTTGAATTACAACAACCTGTTGGCATTGATCTTATATAAGCTTTTTACACTTTTGTGGTGAATTTTTCATCTATGCTTAATGGATGTAGCTGGTTTGCTATCTAGCTATATTCAAAGGTGAAATCCTCATTCTTGATCCCATCTACAAGCAGTGATTGATTGACTAACAGAAGTCAGTGGGCACAACACTAACTGATTTTTAAGTGATTGGCCTAATGTTACCTAATATTACCTAATATATGACAGTTGAATGGTCAATTCAAAAGTCTTAAATGAGGTTATGATTTCATGGGCATTCATAGAGAAAGGAAAAGCAGCGCTTTAAAGACTGCCTTGATAATTTTGATGATTACCATTATCTTGAGGAGAGACATTCATTCAGAGAGCAATTTAGCGTGTTGTTAAGTTCAAGATTGATTCCGTATTCAGTAAGAAAAAGCAATTGGCACTAATTGGCTTTATACCTCATGCTGTGTGTCATCATCGGGCTTCACTTAACCGTGTTGGAACTTCTGCCCAATACGAGGACCACCCTTACAAAAATAAAGCTAGATAATATCGTGAAATACGCAACGTGATTGTTTTTGCCCAATTGAGTACATTAATCCTGGAAGGACTGTGGGAGAATGCAAGTGATCTGTTCTATTCTTGGCACTTTGCTCTGTGCGTCATTGCACAAGTGAAGGAGCTGAGCCAGACAGAGGGAAGAGCGAGCGAGATCGTGTGCGTTTGTGTGTGTGTATTTTCATCCAAAAGAGGCTCCACCCTGAAGGCAACAGCTCAAACCTGCTGCTGTCACATGTAAACAAAGAGACCTGATTTGATGAACTGACAGTGACACAGAGCTTGTGAAATTGTATTCAAAATACCAGAGACTATTTTCATTACTTTTGCAGGACTGAGGGACAAAATGGATAGTGACACATAAGAGGAAGGAAATAAAAACCATGCTCCAATAATGGAACAGAACTGAAAGCTTGGGTCTGGTATGATTCATAATTATATAACTGCTACAAAATCACTGTGCTGGGTACATACACATGTGCACACCAATAAATCGTGCCTGCTGTGGCATTCTGTTGCCAACGTCCTTGGCCCTCCCTGCAAGACAGAGGTCTCAGGAGATGGCAACGATCAGAAATGGAACAACACGCAAACTGATCCCACCATCACCATCTTGGCAGGCTGGTAATTAAATATCTGCTCTTGGCACACAAGTATGTAAATGCTGCTTCCCTGCCTGTGCTTCACCTCGCCCCAACCCCACCCCCCTGCAACACTGATCAGTAGAGAAGGCCGTGCCAGGTCCCGTTGCTAGCGACTATTCTTTAAGATATGATTAACCTCTCCTCTTTAAAGCAGATCCAAATCAGATGCACTTCCACTTTGAGGCCCTCGGCTTATGCGGCTGAATGGCTAATGCTTGTGTTTGGCCTTTACAGCAAAAAGGGAGGAGAAGAGGATGGGGGGGAAAGGGTTCGGAAACACAGATGCAATAAGTCAGGATGTGAGCTGGGCGGGTGGCAGTGCAGGATGTGGGGTAAAGAAAAGGGATGGGCTCATAAATAGCGAGGGCTCATAATTCTGAAGATGTCAGAGGCCAAATGGATATTTTTCTATTGGCAGCGATAAGGCATGTGGGCAATACACGGATAGGGGCTTATTAAATTTCCCATAAAGCCTATCATTGTGTGGCAGAGCAGCAAGCTTTCTGTTAACATGCCAGTTTACAGAAGCGTAGCAATTGTTCTGGTACAGGCTCACTCGCTATGGAAAGCGTGGCTTCTTTGTGCTGCTGCGGCCTTATTAATGATGCCCCATCAAACATATTGCACTATGATTGCATGCTTATCAGCATTCAGCCCTAACTCTATCATGCAGTTAGCCATTTTTGAATGGACAATCTGAATGTGA
The DNA here is from genome assembly GCA_037176925.1 of Amniataba percoides. Lineage (NCBI taxonomy): Eukaryota > Metazoa > Chordata > Actinopteri > Centrarchiformes > Terapontidae > Amniataba > Amniataba percoides. The sequence continues at coordinate 6,553,463 of JBAJHX010000002.1, read as the reverse complement.
CATTTCGAACTGGACAAATAAAATCTTTATTACTGGTTTTCAAAGTTTCCCTTTATTCATATTCTCGGATTCCTTCTCTCTCTTTTTTTTATAAAACCAGAGAGCAGCCCACTGTGGCTGTGCATAAACACCAGGAGGCATTTTAGCCAATTTGTACAGTGATTGGAGCTGAGGAGCCCCCTGTCACCGGCAAAGAGGGATTTATCAATCACAGAGACTCTGGCTGCAGCTTTTGCTCACTTACGCTGCCTGTGCTTTTCTAAAAATGGAAAAAGATGCGATGAAGAAAAAAGGAGAGTAAGTAGGGGATGTAAATATCTGGAGATAGGAGGAGGACGGGTGATGAAAGTAGGTGTGTGGAAGGAGCCGCAAGAGAGGAAGACGGATTGCAGAGGAAAGAAAATGTTTGGAAGAGAAGAATGAAACAGTGAAAAGAACAGAGGACAGAAATAGCCCGGGAGAAAAATCATTAAAAGAAGCCATTTGTGAATGCATTTAATATACCACAGTGCTCCAGATGCTGTCATTTTGAGACATAAGCCAATTAAGGTAGGGTAGATGTAGTCAATATGCAATAATGCATGCATGATCCTGCTGCAGATGTAAAACATCACATTACTAATGCGGAGCGCCACTGTGTGTCAATGTCAACTACAACTGAGATCCAATTAATTATCACCACGTCTTCCTCTGTGTCTGTCTCACCTCGTACGTATGCAAACACATTCGACACATACGGAACACAAACCATGCATAACTGATCCGTAAAGTATGTACAACAAGAAAGAAAGAGGTTATGATACGAATCAATTGTCTGGCTTAAAAGTAGTGATGACATATGAAGAAGATTTCATCCTTTTGCCGATTAGAAGACACAAAAAGCCGCTGTCTTTTCCACTCCTAACTAAACAATCTTTGATTCACAGCACCTTTTCATTGACCAGCTCCATCTCAACCTGCTCAAGATCTATACTTCAGGAAGGCACTCGGCAGATGCGCAAGGGTGGAAGATAATTCGTTTTGATCACCAAAAAAAGTGACGAGCGTATTCTTCGACCTTGCCGGCTTCAACTTATCGAATGCCTCCCGAGATAAGTCTGTCCAAAAGATAAAAGGGAAATGTTCAGACACATTAATGATCAGTTGCTAATGACTGATCAAACAAAACACGCTGCCACTAGTAAGTACTTCGCTAATGAAGTCTGCTGAATACTAAGCAATCAATAAGCCGGAGCCCAATATCTGTTAAGAATGAGAGATATAAGTTGAAAAGTGATGCTTTGAAATGGATAGATGGACATGATATATGATCTAAGAAACACATAAACCAAAATATCCAAAAGTTTCCCTGTCGTGCCGGTAAATGAATTGGAATGCCCTTTTAGAGGCTTATACTTTTGACCACAGATACACTGTATAATGTCACAAACCACCTTATATAATGAATCAATGCGCCTTCTCTGTATTTTTGTCTCCTCTGCCCGCTGCTTTCTCTCTAACCAATGTTGACATTTGGCTCAAAGTATATTGATTTATGCTGGGAAGTGGAGCGCATATACACAACGACTTGAAGTGTGAGGTAGAGGGTGCAAAATGGGAACAAAGTGCAGTCGGTGGATCTTTTTAAGGTTGGGGCTTTTCATTTAAAGCACACCACAGTCTCATCAGTCATGAAAAAGAGGATCATAACAGACTTTATTTACCTCTGGAATATGTCCTGCCTATTCATCCAAACGTCATTGTGCCTTGTATTGTACATGGAAGTGAATGTTGTTCCGAAGAAAATGTGTACAAGAGATTAATGTCTTCAAGGACACATTATGAAAGCCTTTCCATACTTCATAAATGAAACTTTAACAGCTTTGGAAAGTGGAAATATTTCATGGCCAATAGTTTAAGAAAAGTCACCCACAAAAAAAAGCCTTTTGAATAGAATTTCATGCAACAGATTCTCATTGAATTTTATTACTGTTTGACTGTTCTCAGTAGCAATAGTCTGTATTTCTTTCATTTGGTTGACTGGGAACATCTCTGCAATTGTACAGGCTTGCAGCTCAATTGACTCCAGATTGGTGAATATGTATAAGAACGAGTCTTGAATAATGTATTGGAATCAGATACATCCACTACGGCGGAGGAGCTCCCATTGTCGGGCACAGTGGCAATCTTTGATGTGAATCCAGAACCTCAGATATGTTAAAAAAAAAAACTAGAAAAATCACAGATGTGGGAGCTGTGGGGGGTTTTGTACTGTCACCTGACTGCATACATGTATTAAAAGTAAAGTAATGGAGATAAGGAGTCTAGATGAATATATAATAAGTCTTTACTGCACCTAAAAGTGGAATAAAAAAAGAGAACTTGTGGGGAACTCAAGAAAAAAATAACGGTGCCTTTCTTCCATCCAATATCTAAAATGAGAAAATTAAGAAAATATGCAACTGATAATATATAAATTAGACCTCACTGTGTAAATTACTTTAGTGTTACATTCTCTATTTGACAGTTGTCTGATCGAACTTGCACAGATACTGCATGCATACTAAAATTATAAGGTATGACTGTGACACCCTCATATCTCCATACTCACTTGCACGGTGGGGCTAGAAATGTTACCACTTTAATTAACATGTATCCTATCAAAGGAACTCCATGCCCCCTGGATATCAAACTTCATTACTTTTTAAATGGGATAATATGAGGAAAAAGTAAATTCAGTGTCAGTCCTCTATGATAAAACAAACAGAGAGGGAGAGAGAGAGAGAGTAGATGAAGAGAGATCATTGGGAAATATGCAAATGAGCATATGAATACAGATCAGGCCTTTTCTCGGTAGGAGATGAATACATTTACCTCTCATCTACATGCTGATGAACAACAATAAGGTGCTTTTTTGGCTTTGGCACAGTAGAGTATATAATGCTTTCATGGTCAGTTGTTTGAAATGAAAACAACCTTGATACAAAAGAAAGGACAGATTTACATCTTGTCCATACATATACTCTTGATTACATCTTCTTTTACTACACATCATTCTTCCAGCCAAAAGGGTAGATATTTGTTTCAAAGCAGAAGTCAGCTTCTATACATTTGTACAACAGGCTGCTGTACAAAAATGAGAATAATTACCAGTTAATTTACCCTCCGTTGAAATAGGTAAACACTTGCTTCTGCACAAGATATCTGACAGGAAGAAGACTGAAGTCTGCTGTTACATAGAAAAGGACTTGCATAATAAACTCACAGGTGGCATAATGAGCAGTTTGAACAGAAAGCCATAAATTACCATTTTGTATGCTCATCAGTATGAGTGAAGTACAGCCGTGTGTTTGTATGTGATTATGGTACATGCGTGCACATAGCTGTGCGCCTTTCTGTCCGTTTCACTGTGTGTGTGCAAGCGTGCTTTTCATTTTATTTCAGAGGATTGTTTGAGTCCCTTTGGAGACATATCTTTTCCTGTCAAGCTCCACTGGCACGCACCAAAGGCCCAGTTCATTGCGAACACGTTTATTTCTTTTCATTTTATTTCTACACCTTTCCACTTACTGTAGTATTTTCTGAACTCACGGTTCAACCCCTCACCAGTGTTTGCCAGAGTTTAAGAAGGTAACCATACTCAAAGCCTGGCACAGCTGTCCCCAGGCGACCTTCAAACATTGGCAGAGCGGTCACAGGGAAGAGCTGTAGGTTTATAGTCCTAAAGTGGAGAGAGTGCTCCCCTAACCCCTGTGGCATGAACCTACTATATCATTTTAATGAGACTCTGAGTGTTACAGGCCTCCAGGCTGGTGGCTGGAGGGGATGGAGTGGAGACCAGCCTGACATATGCGCAGAGAAAGCTTTGGAAGGTGCCCACGCAAGCCGCAAGGTATCAACAGCAAACCTTTGAACTAACACACAGCTGCATTTGTATTCACTTCAACTTGGGGAAGGTGTTTGAGTGTATATTGCATTTACCCCCCCACATGCTCCCGGGATTTCATGGAATAGGCAGCATACATTATATCAACATGTAGCACGCTGTGTCTTTTCAGTAATGCAAACACTTCTTGGCAATCCTATTTTAATCTGTGACAGTGTCATTCCATCTGGGTAATTGAACTTAGAAGTTTTGCACAGGTCTTTAGCTCAGCTATAGCTTAAGGCCTAACCCCAATCTGTCAGGTTTTTGTCAAATCCATATTCATTTCATCATACCGCATAAATATGGGTTAAACCCCAAGGTAGTACAGCTCTTTTATATATTACAGAACTATTAAAGCACTGAGCATATGAATTATTTACCAACTTTCATATGGCACTCCGTGGGTTGAGAACATTGTGTGAGATTAGACTGAAAATGTATTTTAAAGCAAGAGTATGCTACCTTTAGAAATACAGAATCTTCTTCTTTAGAATTAAAATAAGAATTCATAAGCATTCATAAACTGCACAATTACCCAAGTCAATACACCCAGGGCCTTTACTGCTGCAGTCAGAAATATGGTGCTAATAGTTGCTATTGTTGGTAAATAACATATGCATAAATACATTTATTGGATGTAATTGATATTAATTATTTTTCTAACATTATTTCTGAAACATAGCATAGAGTAACAAAAGTATAAAAAATTATTCAGTAATCTCAGTTAAAAAGTCACCTAATATTAGCCACAATAAGACTCTAGCAGCAAGTGTTTCTCATTTTATGACATTAAAACACTTTTATTGCGCTGGTGTATTGTGGTGTGTTTTTCTTCTTGTAAAATAAAGAAGCGTTAACTTCTTGGCCAGAGAAAAGAGTCTTCATTTTTACTTTATTAATGTAAGACAAGCTGTACAACGTTATTGGTTAACAGACCTAATTACATCTACAAGTGTCACTCAAATAAAGAAAAAAAGGTGCAAGGTAAATTCTAATGAAAATTTTGTAGAACAAGCTTGTTTTCTCTGCCAGGTCTGTTTTCAAGAAGACATCTGACAGGTGGATATCCAACTAATTATCAAGCAAATCACCCATCAAAACTATGAGTCACACATCGTGCTTGTTTGCTAGATCCTGTGACTCACATCAGCTGGGAAAAAAAGACTAAATAAACTTTTGAAATGTTATATCTGCTTTTGAGTGTCAGAATTTAACATGGTAAATAAAAATGGACCTAGAATTACAGGCAAAGTGGAAAAATGACTTTTCAGCACTCGCGCTCTGAAGGCTATGTGACAAGGGTCGCTCGGTAAGAGCAGATTCACTGTTGATTTGTTATCATTTCCGAGCGCAGTTTTAGAGAGAGTGCTAGGCCAAGCAGCTGGGAGAGAGGAAACACATCACTCTTGAGAAAAGATGGCTGTTGCTAGGGTCGGCCATATGCCTCAGCATCTGTGAGTGAGGATGAATGCTTCTGTGTATGACAAAATAAATCCCAATGACCAATCCTCCCTTTTTTGTAAACACTTCAGAAATGGTCTTTTCCAACAGAGATTGCATGCTCATTTAGCAATTAGCTTTTATCTTTTTACATAGCTTACATGGGAATTTTCAACAGCATTATTTCATCGTGCTGGTAAAACTTACTTCCAGTAGTTTATGTCATGAATATTTAATGCTGTTTTGACATAAATATTACACCAGCAGGGTCTGATGTGTCGTATAAATTGTAGGTATACCCTACATTCTGTCCAATACTGCTGCCAGAGTTTGGTCGGGAGACTTTAATTTAAAAGCTGCCCTGCCGTGCTCCCCTTTGGCTTTCCAGTGAGTCATCGCTTGCATTTATAGTATGTTCAGAAGCTTTGCGATCCAAGTCAGGGATTTGTTCTGCAAGGTTATAATTGATTAGAAGTGATTTAAAACAAACAAACAAACAAAAAAAATGTAGTTCGTCAGCTTAAATTAAATCAATATGTTCACCAGCTAGTTAGCGAGTGAGCTTTCCATTTAGACTTATAGTATAGCACTGTTGCCTCAGCTGAAACCAAAGCTATGAAAATGATGATAATGAACCAAATTAGTTAAGTTGCAAGCTGGAAAAGCTATACAATGGGGTGATGGTAAAATAAGGAACTGCAGGGGTGATAATATGTATGAACAAGACTTCAAGGTTACAGTAGCTTTGTCATATACTTTATGTATAACAGTGCATAAACTCCACAAACACGTGTACCTGCTTGGGATGCACCCACAGCAGGCGCTTCTTACCAACATACTCAACTGTAATCATGCTCTCTGTGCATTGTAATTGAATCTTGTTAGTGCAAACGGAGTGCAACAGGCCTAAAAGGACGTCTGCTTTGAATATGTGCTGGCCGGAGAGCCGATAGGCCCAAACAACAAATGGGATTACACGGTCTGGAGCCACTGCAAACACACTGGAGCCAGACTCAATGCCATTGCGGTTAAACATACGATTATGCCTCCCAACACGAGGTGATTATGAATCACTGAGAAGCAGGGGCGAGAGATGCTAAAGTGATTGTTATAACTTGTCATCCAGGACCTCAATGAAAACCCCTGCTCAAACAAGATGAAGAAAGACCTGATCCCTAGACACCCCTTGTATTATTTAAGACTAGTATAAATAAAAACACATATATAATATAAATTCCAAAGTGATGGTAATCATATTATATCTACAGGATAATATACAAAGAAGATGGAAGCATTCATTAGTTTAAGTAATTTAAATTCAGAAGATTTATAGTGCTGTAATCACCTTTCGAGGAAAGGCAGTCATATAAGGGGGAAGGAAATCAGTTTTCTTTAATATTCCAATTTATTTTAATTTAATGTAACTTTATTTTTTAATCTTGTGGCACCAATTTCATCATTCCATATGCTCAGTTCAAGGAGAAAAGCCAAGAGAGTGCCAGCCTCTGCAAAAAAAAAAAAAAAAAATAGGGTACACTCTTGGCACACCGTACAAATTATGAATAAATAACCCAACATGCTGTTCGCCTGAGGATAAAACACACACTATTAAATTTCTCCCCAAAAATGAGAAAAAAAAAGGGAATTATAAAACTGTTATTCACCATTGCCTGAAACAGATGGCTGCTTCGTCCTCTATATGTCAGGTCTGTCCAGCTCTCACAACCTTTGGCTGTGGCCTGAACCTTTCACAATTGCCTGCACATGCAACACACAAGCGGGCGCCACATATGCCCACACACAAACACACAAACACACACACACACACACTGTGTCTTTCTCTCTGTAATACACGCGTTCTTTCTCTGTCTCTCTCTCTTTTTCTGCCCATCTATTCTCTCTTTTCCCCGGTTATCTCCTCTCTCCAAAAAGCCTTTCTAATAAATATTAATGTCAGCTCCCATGTGGCGGGGCAGGGCTTACTCACAGCCAAATGATCCTCACACAGAATAATGAAGCCGCTGGGATCCAGGTGAGAGGACGGAGGGAGGCTTATGTAACTCGGTGCCTTGTCAGGTAGGTTTCATCCATAATTTAACACCCGGGGAAAGAGATTGGAGATATAGGAGGAGACGTGAGGAATTAGCCCCATAACCTGGGAAAGACGTGGAAATGGAGGAAGCAAATGTAATAAGAGAGTAAGCCCACGAGACAAGAGATTCAGCGCACAAACAGCCATGTTTGGAGTCTGTGATTGATGCGACGAAGTTGAAGAAATACATCATGCATATACCTGCTGAGAGCATTATACCTTTCTTGCCGGTGCACCGCAGGATTTCTGTTTAGTCATTGATTCAGTAATATCACTGACATATACTGGCCATTCGTGGCGCAGAAATGATCAATACAAAGACATCAGCAAACAACTGTCCACCACAGGAGATCCCAGAACTCAAGCAACTCAAACACTGTGGGTTTGTCTTGTCTACAAGTGTCCCGTGTTGTCACGTATAAACAAGACGAATGGCTCTAACAGGCAAGTTTGATGGACACAGTGGTTGACAAGTCCACATTTTCTGGAGATCAATCTGCCACACACGGAGCAGCTGCACATGGGCCAAACAATCAGACAGAGACAGGAAAGCGCATTATTGATCTGGCTGACCTTTGAACTGATTTGACCTTGCTATGATCGCAGAGCGCAGCTTGACAAAGCTGGGGTCACACCAAGCTGGTACATCATCTCCTGCTGGTTTCCAGAATGACACTTTAGATCAAACGGACAATGGTTTGCAAATTCTTCTCCAACTTATAAAACATGTTAACATTTACATAATGCTCTGAGTTTTAAATGCAAGTGAAGGATTTATCTTTATTAAGTAACTTTACTGTACGTCAATGAAAATACCAAGTAAATAGTCTACTCTGGGGGATTGGTTTTGGAGTCAGCAATAATGTGGGCATTGCACTGGATCATTGTGGCAAAGAGGGTGCTGAACCAGAAGGCCAAGCTTTCGATTTACCAGTCGATCTATGTCCCAACCCCCCACCTGCGGTCATGAGCTTTGGGTAGTGACCGAAAGAATGAGATCGCGGATACCAGCGGCCGAAATTAGTTTCCTCCGCAGGGTAGCTGTGCTCATCCTTAGAGACTGGGTAAGAAGCTCAGACATCGGGAGAGAGTTTAGAGTAGAGCCTCTGCTCCTTCACGCCAGCATAGGTGGTTCAGTCATCTGATCAGGATGCTTACTGGGCAAACTTCCTTTGGAGGTTTTCTGGGCATGTCCAACTGGTAGGAGACTCAGAATTGTCTGGGGAGATTATATATCTCTGATGTTGGCTTTGGAAGGCCTCAAGATCCTCCTGGATAAGCTACCAGCATGTCCTAGTGGCAGTCACTGCATTTATTTGACAGCTATAGTTACTACTCACCTTACATACCAAACATATAATGAGCTTATAAAATGAAGTGCATGCTGTAGATTAAACTACTCATCAATAATACTTATGTACTGCTACTCATAAAAAATATATTTTTGGCAGGTACACTTTTATCTAATTAAAGAATTAAAAAAAATCTCTCCGAATATTTTTAATTCATGATACATATTCTTAAATAATGTAATTCAAACAGACAGATACATACATAGGATGGCTGGATGGAAAAGACAGAATACGCTAATACTCAAAGGGACCACTGCCCCATTTGGTTGGTTACTACCATTCTTACGACAAGGATATGTTTAAACGTGAATCCCACGCAAGCTCCCTTCAACAACAGCTCTGTAAGTGAGTCATCTACAATGCAAATGATTCATCTACAATTCCTTTGTGAATGCCTCACACTGACAGATGTAAAAAGTGTGTGCATGTGTGTGTGAATGTGTGTGTTGTTGAAAGGTGTGAATAACCTTCTAGCATACTTGTTCAACCAACTGGGAATGCTTTGCTTTATTATACTGCTTGTGTATGTTTCTATATGTGCAGATGTATTTTTGTGTGTGTTTGTGCCGAAAGACCTGTATGTGCACATGATAACTACCAAGGGAAAGTATATGTGCATATTCTTAATACCTACTATGTCTGCACACATTCAGGTGCCTTAAAGTATGTGTATGCATGCATAATGCATCTGTATCCTTGTGCGTGTGAGTGTTTGCCCTTGTATCAATAACGCTTGCCAATACAGTGTGTGTGCACAGCAGTAAGTTCAGGGCCACAGTACAGTAAGGCCAAGGGCCAAGCAGGGGCCAGATTGATCAGAGGGCCCCTACAGAGCCCCAGGAGGGCCACTAATGGAGCTGTCATTATGCCACGTCCTTCCTGTCCAACAGCCTCCTCTGCTGTCACACACACGTCATTTGCACATCACACACACGCACAGTGTTTACCGGTCTCCACGACTCAGCAGTTTCTCCTCAACTGGAGTCGGTACCAGAGAGAGTTCAAAGGCACAACTGTGTCGGACAAGCGAAACATTGTCATCTTAACGGGACGCGAGAACAGAGTAGCGTTCAAAGGCAAACAGAGCTGTTTAAATTTTACATCATGTGTTCATAGCTTTGACCTCGAAAATCCACGAAGGTCAAGAAAGGCAGCACAATAGAGATGTTTGCTAAGCCACAAAACACATGGAGATTTTTACAGAAGTCCCGACCAGCATTTTTTCTGTGCCTCTGAGAGTAACTTGTAGGAGGAACATTTGAATTGGATCTTGTATTGTACTGGTTTCCACAAGAGGAGGAGGACGCTTGGTTTGAAAATAAAGTGTAGTCTTCTGCTCTTTCTGTATTTTATCTGAAGGTAACAGTGAGAGAAATTGTTTAAACCTTTTACCTATTAAACTGGAAGTATGTTTTTACGTGTAGGAGATCCAAAATCAAAAGAGAAGGTTATATTGTTTAGCCTGCAGCCTTGGTGCTGTACAGTAAGTCCCCACATCCTCATAATACCAGGTCAAACCTGAGGATTTTATATAAGGTGGTTTTCACCACTTCAGCAGCTTGTTTCGCTTTTTGTCCTTGGAAAAATTAAGCTCCTCTCTGTGTGCACATGTGGTTTTGTGAGTATGTTTTGTGCATATTTGGTCTTTCAGGGTTTATCAATTACAAATTTAGTATCTTTATGTTTTCCCCGCCCTGTGTCTTTTAATCTCACTGGATTTACACTAAAACACTGATGATTTAAATAAGGCGGAGTTCAGCATCATCATGCAATACCAATTGTAGAGAGTCCAACCGGAGCTAGAGGTGTGGTAGTAGGGGTAAAAGATAGGAGGAATCAGTTCTGTAATGTCATCTATTCCTTCCTGATCTTAAACCACAAGAATTAGCATTAGCCTATCCCGAGGAGGGGATCTGGTATTTCTCAATTAGCCTGTCTCTCTTAGGCTCCTTCCTTTAGGTGTTGTCAACCAGGCTCAGGAGTGTCACTGACGCTAATCTTAGCTTAGGAAAAGAGTATTTAACAGTGGTTTGACCTGGAAGGAAGTTGGTGGAAAGTTGGTGACACGATGCAGCCCTGCAGGTTGGCAGGCAGGAAAGAGGAAGGGAAAAAAAAGGTTGGCAGGCAGGATGTTTTACAATGACTAAAGTGCTGAAGGTCTGTGCACAACTGCAGTAAGCTATAAAACACACTGTTAACCCATAAACAGGACTTGATGTTTTGGACATTTGCAGAGTCACTCTTTTTATGCTAGTCTTGATTGCAGAAACATTCAAATTTCTCTATAATATTGTTGATTTGCATACACTGCATTTGCATTGTCTTTAACTGCAACAGTACTATATAACTTAACTTTGAGGTGAGTAGTTTGACTAATAAGGCACCTACACTCTTGGTTTGTGTTTGTCGATGAGGATGGTGAAGCCAAGGGAACTGACAAAGCAGTGCGTGGGGTTCTACTTTGTTCATTTTGTCCCTCCCTGCTGGGTAGTAGCTAACGCTAGCTAGCAGCTGTCCGTAAATAACAGGCTGATGTCATGAAACACAAACAGCAGGAACATCTGGCGCTGACAGTCCAGAGCTGTGTGGGATAACCTGTATTTTTTAAATATGCATAGCACTGACAGCCCTGCAGGTGGAACAAGTCTTTTATTATTCCTGCTCAACTGTCATGCACATTAAGTCCTAAAAAATTTTAGGTTTCAATCATGTTTTTTTCTTTTTACATTTCACAGAGGAAGGCAATCTTAAAATCTTTCCCTGGCTTGAAGAAACTGAAATTTGACTTATTGTTATAGCCAAGTATTTGGTGCTGCAACAACGCACAAGGATAAGTGAAGTTCCATCAAATTCAATCTTGTGGACTGCTGTATGTAAAGGTCACTTTATCAACAACCTCTTGACAGTCTGACAAAAGCAAAAGATAGCAATCGACAGTCTATAAAATGAAGTACATATGACCTGAGGAGAGGTGTGAACTAGACCAGTACCTGCTCAAAAAAACATCCTGCAAATAAAACAATATCTAATAGGCCATGAGTGCATCCAAAATACATAACAAAGTGAGTCAGCCCAGTGCTGAATGGGAGGAAGAGAGTAAAATTGGTATCCTGCGGATACACTCCAAATGTCAGGTCTGGTAAGAAGAAGTCAAGGCTGCCTTGACAGAGCAATATAATTTGAACCCAATTTTGTGACTCAACTAGATATATCTGCTCTTTTTCCTTCCGAGTGAGTGGAAATATCTGCCACTGTCATTTTTAGAGGAGAGGAGAGAGGAAATGAGCCGTGGAAAAGACGGATTTGGAAGATGGGATGGTGTTTGTGTGTGTGCGAGTGTATGAGAGAGATGACTTGCGCATATGAGTATTAGAGACTATTCCACTGAGAGAAATGAGCTGTGTGTGTGTGTGTGTAAAGTGTGTGAAACATATGATGTATAATCTTTAAAAAAAATGTACATTTTTGCATGTGTCATGGCATGTAAAGAAAGTCGTCCATGAGGTGCTGTCAGTGCTGGCGTGAGACTTTGGTGTCAGAGTTTCACCTGTCACTTGTCTTGTCATGTCAGCCATGATACTGCCAGTGCGTCAATCAGTGATGTCTGAGGCTGCGTCTGGGTGCCACGGCAACAGGGAGACATGACACTGGAGGTAACACATCTCCCTGTTGAGAGTGCTGGAAGTTTGGTGGGCTTTAAAAGCATCCATCCAACATGGAAGATAGAGAAAATAGAAAAAGACACACAGAAAGGTGTGTTTTTGTGTCAGGCAGAGAAGAACGGAGCAAAACTGAGAGGGAAGGAAGAAAGTGGGCATGCATTGACATTTGACTGACGATGGACTTCATCAAACATTCAGGCGGATGCCACCCAAAAAAAAGGGGGCTGGATTCCAGGAATCGAGGTAGATCAAACTCTGAGGTATTATTCAGAGACGCAGCACCTTTTATAGATACCCACAACTCTTTCAACTCTTCACCCGTATCAAAACAACCGCCAGCTACTGTCTGTCTTGTTGCTGTCTGACATTCTGCTGTTGCATCCTCCATTTTGGGGTAATGTCAAGGCTGCAAAAGACACATGAGGTATTGATCACGCGGCCTCTCGACGTAGCTGCATCTCTGTGGTGGAAAAGGGTGAGGAGGGGAGATAAAGACAAGTGGTGGTGGTGGTGGGGGGGGGGGGGAACGGGGATGTCAGGGAGGAAGAGCAGGGGAAAGGAGGAAAGAAGCAAGATGGGAAAATCTGATAAATGCAGCCGGTGTCAGCTGGTGCTCTCCTCCTAGCAGGGCCAGGAGAATAGATCCACTGCCTCCCACCTGCCTCCCATCGACCAGTCAATGGGGAATTCCTATTACAGTTGCTGCCTTGCTGGCTGTGGATATGAACTTGACACAACGGACCCATGGGAGGTTATTGGCTGCACTCTCCTTCAATAACCACTTCCCATCTCCCTCTAGCTCGTCTCCATCAATCAGCTCTGTCAGCCGAGTTTGTGTTTGCTTGTTTTGGCCTTTCCATCTCTTGCCTTCTTTTTTTTCTTCCTTCCCTTTCTTTCGCATACTCTCTCCATCTTCTGTAGCACATTTCAGACACCCGTACCTGATTTTCAGTGGCTTCTTTTGCGTCAGAGGTTTCTTTTCATCTCCCCTTGCTGCCTGGCTTTCACACCCTTATTCAATCTCTCCCTCTTCCTCCTCTTTTCATCTCTACATCGCTGCATCCGCTGGTCCAATCTGCAGCAAAAGATTCTATAAAGCTCGATATTTGTTGCCAGAGAGACAGCGGCCCACACAAAAGTGACCTGTTCATTCATGCCTTATTTCCTGCTACTCAAATAAAGAGTGAGAAGAACATCATATTGTGCCAACAGTTCTCTGAAAGCCTCAAACATGTACACACACAAAGTGGGCACAAGCTTCCTGCTACACTCTCCAGTCAAAGAGGTTTTTGTCTGATTCTGCAGGAATCAGGGTTAAAAGCCCACTCATCCGAGGTGTGGCCATGTCTTGTTTGGAGAAGCACTGGTACGAGGCGTACTGTGTGTGTTGTGGTAAGCAAAGGTAAGGCCAGACACAAACACTAGTTTTGTTTTACAGACTGGATGCCACACGCCATGTCTGCTTTAGAATAGCATCATATGATCCGCTGCTCAAGCAATCATTGGATTAATAATTCCTGTAATCAATTAACCACTTGAAGGATAAACCCTTCAATATTTGATACTTTTATTGTCAGCAACCAACAAAGCTTCAGGCAGTGCTATTCAACTTCACTACCCGCCTGTCATTGGGAACCTATTATTTCCAACAAATCTTTAAAAAACAGGTCACAAACACAATACTTTCATTTTTAACAAAAGCTAAATAAATTCCTAAACCAGCAGGGCACTGTAGTTTTTCAGCAAACATTACTTAAAGAGGAATAAATAGTGCATTTGTTGAGAGATTATTTGCAGCCGAGGATTTGGTGCTCTTGTGAGTATTTAGGGCAGCAGGACGGCGTGTGTGGGATTGACTCAACATAAACTATAACGCCCATGTTTATTGTTAAAAAAGAAACCTGTCAGCCAGAGTAAAACTGTGGCTCATTGATGTGCTTTAATGTTTTTTTTTTCTTTTAACAACAATGGAAGTCTGTGGACACAGAGGAATAAGCTATATCAGGCGTTGGCTACACTGCAATGTATTATTAGTAGTGTGGGATTTATAGACAATGAGAAAAATATGCAGTGTCAACAGACAGGAAAAACTGTACACTGTAATTCAAAATATTGGTTCATCTTGGCTGGTTTGACAAGAAAACATAAGCAATTTGGGCTCTGGCAGTGGTGCACTGTTCACTATCTACCATTTTATTAACAAAACAACTGATTTGTTGATCTGGAAAAGCATTAACCAAATTAACTAATACATAGAAAGTATACACAACTTTACATACATACATACAAACTGGTGAACACTGACTTGTGTTGTGCGAGCTGACTGAGTCTGTCACACCAACAGTGATTCCCATACTGAGGAACCAGACGCTGCTTCCAAAGAAGCCCAGATTACATTACGTAAGTGAAAGTTTTGAATAAATACACAGCATCGTGAACCCTCCTCCCCCCCGCCATCATCACCTTCCAAAGTAGCCCCAGGCAGTCAATATCAACACTCAGAGACAAACTGTACTCAACACCAGTGGAGAAAAAAGCAAAAAAAAAAGAAAAAAAGCAAATGAAATGAGCATGCTCGACCAAATCATGCCCATTCAATGAAGAGAAACTAGGACAGATAGATCTCCCACTTTATTTATTTATATTTTTCCTGCAGTTTAATATATTCTACTGCGCCTGGCATAAAACTGCCGAGCTCCTCTCCATCACTAGAAAATACAAGATTGAATTTTGGGGGAGAGAGGGGGAAAGGGGGAGAGAGAGAGATAGAAAGATTGAGAGAGACAGAGAGAGAGAGCAGGCGGTAGGTGGTGAGAGGTGGGGGGGGTCACAAAACTAGTAAATCTGTGCATGTAAGCGTACTGGCACGGGGGACGTTTGATTTCTTTTTATATGTGCCCCTTCTGCGCATTTCTTAGGGGAATTTATATGTGAGGACAGACTGACTGCAAGACAAGAGACAGAAAATGAAATAATAAGGAAACATTCAACGTGACAATATGGAGTCCTTGCTGCTGATATTCAATATTGCTTTAATGTTTTTATAGTATTATCTTCTTCTCCCCATTTCAAAAGGCATCACAGAGACACAGAGGGGCTGCCTCTCCTCAGTCATATCTCCCATAAACTCTTCCTTCTCCTCCCTCTGTGCTCCTCTCCCCTTCCTCATTCCAGGATTATACAGTACTGCGTGTGATATAATGAATCAGTGGGTACAGTAAATATGGGATTGGAATTGTGCTTGGCGACCTGACAAACCCCCGGCAACATCCCCACACCGCTCGCTCTGCTCAATCTCCACCAGCGCTCTGCCAAGAAATAGAAATGAGATCTTATCCACCCTATCCCATCATACACCCCTGAAGACACACACGCACATATGCACACACACACACAATTTGGCCCCTATCATTGCATGGTGTCCTCCATTATGGCTCCTTGTCTTAGTCGCACACAACTGCACACACGTAATCAGCACTGTGTGTGCTGCTGCTCCCCTATGTGCACCGAGTGGGATACGCATCATGTATACAGCAGAGGACGCGCATCCAATTGTACACCTGTGACCAAATCACTGTATGTATTGTCCGGACGGCAGAGTCCAGAGACAATAATGAGGAGAACAGTGAATCATGCAGAAACACATCTTTAAGGACATTCATCAATTCAGGCCTGTCTCTTTTTTTCCCCAAGCAGGAAAAAGAAGAACTACCAGCACATCTGAAGAAGCATAAATATATAAGGCAAATTAAACCACTAGCGCAAAGCAACGTTTATTTTAGGCTACATTTTCATGTGTAGAGACAACTTCACTGAATCATTGCATTGTATGGTTGCAATTAAGACTAAGTATTTGTAAACTAAAATGAGTCCCAGAGATTCAGCTATATCAACACACAACAGCAGATATGATCCAAATTATGCATGAAATCAGTTTTTTTAAAAATGGACACGCTTGTCAAAAACACACAATTTATCCAGTATATAATTTCCTGTGTTTACTATAGTTTGTGCAGCAGAAGAGAATTTCTGGGGTATTTTTGACTAAGTATTTGAAACTCTGAAATTCCTGATTTATATTACTCACTCAGAGCGCACTGTAGACTTTTTTCAGGCCTGTTTTTCTCCTAAAGAACATTAAAATACCCCAAAATATGTTTAACTTTATGTGAAGTTACTTAATTCCTTTACTAAGATTACCTCATTTCTGAGAATGTTCCTGTGTGGAAAAGAGTTAACAGATACCAAAAAAAAAAACAAACAAAAAAACAAAGATGATTCATGGATTGTGGCTAGAAGAAAATATTGTATTGTAATATTGTAAATATATTCATTTATCTCTTCATTAATCTACCTTGCATGGAAGTTTTTGTATAGTCTGTGAAGCAACTCTGGTCATCCAACAAACACAGAAATGTGGTTTAATCTTTTGGACAGGAGAAAAAGAGGCCTGAGATTTACTCTACAACTGAAAGATATTAACAGCTTTATATTATCCATCTGCTCTAAAACACAGCTCTCTGTGGAAGGAACTGTTATCAGGGTTTAGAAATAATATATATGGTAAGGATAACTTCTATTGGCTTGTAAAATATTACCACCTCCGTTTAAAACACATCCAACAAGGCTTCATGGTGAAAGCTCTATCACACTATGTTGAATAGAGGGAGTAAAACTGTCTACTTCTCTGCTATCTCAGTGTAGGAGACTTTTACGCCAGGCATTCTGAGTTTAATCGGCATTCATATGACACAATGGACTTCATGTCAAAGTATATTAGTGGTAAATGCAAGAGAGAGCAAGTCATGACAGGGATCACAAAGGTGGAGGTTGTGAATATGTGCAGCTGACCGTGTGTGTGTGTGTGTGTGTGTGTGTGTGTCTGTGACTTGCGCATCTGAGGAATCCGCACCGCATCTCATCAGTATTCTGAAGGAGTGTGTCCTGTTTCCATCAGATGCCTCGTGCACAACCCAAGCTCCCATCTCCGTAATGCAAAGCACGTGCGTGTCCATGCGCAGAAGCGGGGTGTGTTTAAAAGTCAGTCAGAGACAAGTGGAAAAACTGCAATATGATGAAGGCAGTAATAAAGCCTGTAAATACAAGCTATAACTATCATATGTAGCAGAAATGTAATCCATTCAAGACATTTAGTAAAGTGGACTTTTTTCATTCATTTTATGCATTATAACATAATACAAGAAACCTTGTATTTACATTTTTATGTACCTAAAACCTGCCATAGATGTGAAACCTGTAGATGACTGCATTTAAATCTCTTGCTTTCGGATTGAGCAAGAGGATTATATAACACAAAAGCAGGTAGAGATCCTGGCAGTTTGTTGCAGAACTTTTTGAAAGGCATTGCATGCAAATATGTTCTGTATATATGCTAATAATAATGCTAGGCAAAGGCAAGCACAGCGATACTCAAACTGGCAACATAACTTTAACCAGTTATTTACAGAAATGATATGTGTGTAACAGGGAGGACACCTTTGAAAATCTACTGTATAACAGTGTTTAGCTCTGGTTAGAACAGCCACTTGATAAAGTGGCACCAAATAATTTATGGACTGCTCTTGCAAGTTAACCCCAAAAACCATGAACCATCATGCAACTGAAACACTAACCAAATAATCAATGTTAACAACTTCAGTCACTTAACAGCCTCAATCAGTGCACAATGTTAATGTCTCAGCCTTTCCCATAAACAGGGTCTGCAATGACAGAACTGAAAAGAGGCCTGTCACACAGAAAGCAGAGAATCGCAGGCCTGTGTAATTAGAATCGATAATTCATTTTCCCCTTTTCTGCCACCGTTCCATTCAAACAACCCCTCACACACTATCGAAAGAGCTTCCAAATCTCTTCAGGGTCGCGGTAATTGGACTGGGATTTTTTTTCTTTCCCCTCCACTTCTTCTTTTTGCACCTCACCAAAATCTCATCAGCTAAATGCAGAGGAGCGCATTCTTCTTGGGGTAATTGTCTTCGACTGCCAGGTGAAGTTCTCGCTGCCCTTTCCCAGGTGCTGGTATTGTTCTTTGGGGCTGGTTAATTTGGGGAGAAGAAGGAGCTTTTCGTTGCCGAGCATATGGGTGCCAGACAACGAGGGTGTCGTGCTATTTATCCCCTTGGCTATAATGGAGCCTATTAGAGGTCTGAAACCTAATGCTTGCAGTCTGTAAGTGGAGGAGCAATAGGACTTGGATTTTCATGTGTACTGGCTGGAATAATTATAGCAGTTCTTCAGTTTCTCCACTTGGATGGTGGATTTAATCACCGTCAACCCAGGAGCTGCCCATTGTGTGAATGTGTTCATTCAAATTCTTGGTACCTCCTCTATCTGTGCATTTGAGCGGAGGTAATTACACCCTGCTGCTAATGTAATGGTCTTAGATTGCACATATTCATATTCACTTTCAACTGTGGCTATTCGGGGGAAAATTTTCTTAATGAATCCATCATGATTAACATGCACATATGTCAATATTACCATTCTCGGTATGGCGACCAACACTGGTCATTAACGCTACCGTCTACATTGTTAACGCACTAGTCATCGTAATAATTTTGACTGTAATCATCATCGTCGCCATTGATCAGTACTCGTATGACCGTTGTAATCATTGTCATCATCACCGCTGTCACCACCGCTGCTGCTGTCAAGTGAAAGACTCACGTCACTTTAAACTTGTGAAGCGAATCACAGTCAGTGTCAGGCAGGAGATTGCTCTGGGACATTGTAAAGATCATGGCTACCTAAACATGTCTTAGCTTCCGCACAGGCACACTACAGCTGCACATTTCTATCTGTGGGTGTCACCCACAGAGACATAGATAATGGCGGTTGTGAATGGCTTCTCTGTCACTCTGCCATTCCCATCTGCCTGGCTGGGATTTAATGTGACACTTATAGCTATTGCATGGCCTAGCCCCCAGATAGCGGGGAACCACGCCTGAATAGAAATGAGATTGTCATCTGTCAGCTACACCCATCAAACCACTGGAAGACTGACAAAGAGAGTGGGAGAAAGATTGAGAGAGATACTGGGTGATGGAGAGGAAGAGGAAGAACCCTGTAGATGCCTCTTATATCAGCCCCCCATCATAGATGCCCTTATCTGAAAAACGGCAACGCTGGCATGGCTCAGATGCCACAGAATACAAATGTGGACAGATATGCATAATATCATGCATTTCTATGACCCAGTGGGACTTTTCATTTGAGCGACATGATGTAACAAACTGGTAGTGCAAGAAAGGCGAAGTGGCAGCAAGTTCCCACAGCAGGGAGTTTTGTATGTCATTTATTACATGTGTGAACCCAAAAAAGAGAGCCCCTCAAAACACAAGAGTGACGGCTACAAAGTGATTCTGCAGCCCACTTACAAGACAAACCCTTTTTTTCTTACTTGCTGATGTATTCCTCAGATATACATTGCAGTTTGTAAGTATTTGGACAGTGAGACATTTTTCTTCTTTTCACTGCTTTGGCTTTACTCCAGCACACTGGACTTAAAATGAAACGACGACTGTGAGGTTAAACTGCTGACTTTTAAGTCTGAGGGTGTTCACATCCATATTGGGTGAAGAATGTAGGACTTGCGGTATTTTAATACATCATCTCCCCTTCTGGAAAGAAAGCAGCAGAGCAATAATTCTGAATAAATGCTAAAGCAAGTATTAAATATTGTTAATCAGTACAATGTTTTTAACTGGTCAACCCATTTTAATTACCTCAGTCCAACGTGTTTAATTACAGTTTACACTTAGACCATTATGTTGGCAGACTGGCAACAGTGCTAAAAAGTATTAAATATGATTACTGTGACTGTGAAAAGCTTGTGAAAAGTACGAAGGTCACAGACCATGTGGTGCGACAATAAATAGCACAACGTACATAAAAGGAAGAAGTCAAGCACAAGGCTCAGCTGTATTACCAAAAGTGAAGAAACTTC
>JBAJHX010000002.1:6519786-6530057 GCA_037176925.1 Amniataba percoides | reverse complement strand
TTAATGAAAATGAATGACAGCCATTTTACAGTGGGAAGTTCATAGGAGTGTTGAAAACATGTGGCTGAGAGTCCGTTTCACATGGGTGAGTTTGGTTGCACCGTGAATGAAAATGATGTCTCCATTATTGATTAGGAGAGCTTAAGTAACATGAAGCTGTAATTTCATTGTAAGGATCATGATGAATTTGCATAATCATGCACTAAGTGCTGAGCTACAAAATGGCTGTTACACATACATCCCCCTTGCGTGTGCATGTGGTTTTCATTAAACGGGCAAGTGGAGCGGATACCCACGCAATATGGTAAGCACTCTATAATACAGTACATCATTATTTTTCACTCAACTTTGTGAGGTTATGAAAGCCATAGAACATGCCAATCAGCGTCTCTACATTGTCATAGTGGAGCTGATTGGAAATTCTGCAGCAGTCTTGCATAACTAGAGTCATATGCTATAAAAGGGAAAAAAAACTGGGGCAAAAGTTTGCAAGGAAGTACTCTGTAGCATCAGGGTCGAGACTCCTAAAGAGTAAGCACTCCTTACCCAAATTCATGATGGCATTTCGTCCAGCTACTGACATCTGAAAAGTGAGTCACCAGCTATGAGTGGCATCCCCACAAAAGAAGCCCAGGAGAGAATTGACAGCAATTCAACAGCAATTTGTTCTGATTTTGGGGGGAAATGCTGCATCTACTGTCCAGTCATTTGTACCAATGCAAGTCTTGTCATCATATGCCTCTAGGAGAATGACTCTGCACACTTAATGTCTTGTTCACATTTCCAGAAATATCTCTTGCTTCAGTCATCAACCACAAGGATTAAAAATAAAATCAGTGCACATGGACAACGTCATCACCGTCCGCAGCGCCTCTGCACTGGAGCCCTCTGATGCAATTCCCACATTGAACCTTCCTGCCATGCCTCATCATCACTGCAAACGCACTCATATACCAAGTACGTCCTATACCCCAAGGTGTGTGAATTATTTGTTGGCCATTAGGAGGACTGCTGTGTTCTTGGAATATTGAATTGTTGTCATCAGCTAAGATACTTCTGAGATCCACTCTAAATGCAGATTTCATGAAGCATTTGACAAGTGCAAGGAGACTAGCCAGTGGGAAATACCCTCAACTATAATCAAATAAAAACACAAGAGGCCTTCAGTTTCACTTAGGTCTTTGACAGGTGAGCGGGCCGCTGCTATGAGGATCCCAAATCAATCTTTGGTCTGCTTTTGGAAGAGACGACAGATTTTCAAGAGGTTTTAATGGTGTATTTCTTAAACTACATAACGCCATAAATAAAATGATTAAAAAAGAACAACAGTACAACAGTTCCATTAAACCAAACAGATTGAGTCTTCATAAAAAAAACTGTCAATTGTTTCTCAAACTATTGGCATATTTCTTTGGATTGCACCATGTTGTATTCGTCTTGATTATTCATGCTTTTCGTATTACAGCTTGTTGTTTTCATAAAGTACAAAGTCATTTCTCGACAGATGATTAGATATTCTGAATACACGCCTTATCTGTGAAGCTTATTGGCTATGAAGTGCAAAATTGGACATGACTCCCCTGGGTGTAGGCCAACACTTCTGTCTGGGCTTAGTTAAGTTTATGGAGCTCGTGCATCAGATCCACTTGGCAGCGGAGAGCCACACACAGACAGAGAAAACTGTGAAAATTAGTGTGATGCTAACGAGACTTGCGGGGGCCGTCGTGACATCCACAGATTTTTGGCTTTTTTTCACTCTCCAGTGTCAGTGCTATGTTTTTGACTTGTTTTGATGGCTGGCAAAGTTAAGGGCATATGTAAATGATAACTGATCAATACCTGCCAGCACTTACAGAGAAATCGAGACTGCAATGAATTCCTGTCTATCAACCACAGATTCTCCCCTAAATTGAAAATCCAATACTCATTTATGGAGCTCCAGATTTTGCGATTAATTAAATTTTCGTCATGCCGTCAGTCTTTCACCTCCTTTCCCCACTGGTGATTCATGGGTTGGAAAGGCAGAAAGCAGAGTCCATCTTCTTTACTGTCTCTCATTCGCTCATCCTCCTCCTCCAGCTTTCTTGCTTGAGGATAGATTTCAGAATGAAAGAGATGTCAAAAAGAAAAGGAAAAAAAAAAAACAGAAAAATGACAGGCCGGTGTCAAAACAATTCACCCGCGGTAATATTTGTGCAAAGGAGCTTTAACATGGTGACAGAAATGCACATACAATATTCATGAGATAGATCTCAGAAGCTTCTCAGATGGGTTTCATGTGCGAGCTGGTGATTGACTGGCTTATAATTGACTTGGTCATCAATCGAGCAACACTGACAAGGACAAAAAGGACATTCAACAAAGGCGTGAAATGCGAGAGAATGCCAAGACTCACATTGAGCTAACAAGCCGTGCCAGTAAACAATGTTGTCCCAGTATTTGCATTATTTGACGAGGAAATTAATACTCTGGAATGATGGATGTTGAATAAATTAGATAAACAAGTTTCTAATGAAAAATGAAAATA
Source organism: Amniataba percoides (assembly GCA_037176925.1). Lineage (NCBI taxonomy): Eukaryota > Metazoa > Chordata > Actinopteri > Centrarchiformes > Terapontidae > Amniataba > Amniataba percoides. Next base: position 6,527,530 of record JBAJHX010000002.1, on the reverse strand, counting down.
CTTCAGAATCAGAAAATGAATCAAAACCTGCAAATGATTGTGTCTGATAATCCACAAGCATGATGGCTTTCACGTGCTGGGTATTCATCAAACCTCACTCCCTTATATACCTCCTACCTTCATGGTAAGGCCCCGCTGCAACCTGTTGCCTTGGAGACAGCAGGCCTCCAAAAGAGTGGCGTTAAGGCAGTAATAAGAAGATGGACAATGTTTCATTTGCGTCACGTTAATTGAAAACAGTGCCAAATCTGTGTTTGTTCCCTGGCTCCCTCAGACTTAATTGTTTTTCACATGAACACTTTGACAGGTAAGAAGCTTATCCTGTCATACAAACATTAACTCGACGGTGGCCATAGCTTTGCTTCTTACCGTCTACAACTGTGTGACAACCCAATTAAAGTTTAAAAGAAGCACCTTGGACATTATTCCAGTAACAACTAACTGGAAGGCAGTCAACTTGAGCCAAATCCACTTGTGAAAGATAGAGGAAGTCATTATCGTTCTACTGTACTGCTAGTAATTAAGTAAAGTGAATTGCGACTGGTTATTATCTTCTAATTAAGTCTACGTCAGTATTCACTTCCCCCCTTTCCTCATCAGCATCATCATCACCACTAACAGCATCCTTTTCACCTGTCTCTGTACTGTAACTGTCCCCCCTTTCATGCCCTCCATACTTCACAGAGGACATGCTGTCTATACTATCACAATGCATAACCTCCTTCTTTCCCACTTTTCATGTTTCCTCCACTTCTCCCTGAGCCTCTTTGCACACAGTCTTCCAGGGGATGGATATGTTTGTTCTCTCTACTGGGGAAACAACAGGAAATTGATGGATGAGTGGGCTGGAGTTTGCCATTTCCCAAATCACGTCCTGAGGATCTTAAAAGCAAAGGGGATGAAAACAGGATGGGGCTCTGCTGGTATCAATCTGCCCACTGCCTGCCCCTGACGGATGGCCCAAACCACTATCCATAATTACCTGCTTGTTAACAGCAGAGAGAACACAGCAGACCGAGGGGGGAAGTCCCTCTACTCCAACATGCTTTTCCGTCTCTGTTATGCCCTCCTCTCGCCATGGATACCGTTGTGGGCACCCCTTGAATGTTTCTCTCATTGTGTCTTCTTCAGCAAGATAGACATCAGTCATCAAACTTTGGCTTAGGGACAACCTTGCTACGGTCAATGTAATGGAGTGCCGGCCGGCAGCTCTGGACCCACAGATTGATGCTGGTGTGTTGATTAATGCCAGGGCACACCCGCCCAGGTTAGTGGAGGCCTGACAGCTTTATTGATAAATTAAACAGATGGCCACATGAAAAGCATAAATCTCTCAACTCCTCTCCTTGCTTTTTTTTCCATCCTTGAGCATTGCTCAGAGCTAATCTGAAGTGGTGGTTTGAAGTACTGTCAGCTTGCAAGCTACTCAGTCTCTGTTTGTTTTACTGTTGTCTACAAATATCGGTTTGGGATTGGAATTAGGCGGCAATCCAAGGTCGTAAGAAAACAAGCCTTTCAAAGTTCACTGAGTCACTGGACTGGAACTTCTTGTTAAATTCAGAGCCAATGTTTAGTTCACTTTGAAGTCTTGGTTCACTGGAATCAAATGTAACCCAGTGGATCTAAGTGAAATTAATGCGAAGGAACGTCCTTAAAGTCAAAGTTTTGACTGTAAAAACTGGTCAGGTCTACCGCAGCAAATTAGTGGCGGAACTGGCTATGTAGGTCACAGACACCCTTTTAACATCCAGCATCGTTATTTGATCAGAGTTAACAAAGCTGATCAAATAACGAGTCAACTCAAGCAGGAGGGAAACAAATCTTAAACCAAGGGCCTAGACCCAATCCATCAGGGATCCGAACAGGACGAGAGGAGGAGCGTCAAAGGAAATTAAATCAAAGGGAACAACACAAGGACTCAGATAGAGAGATAATGTCCACACCCCCTCCCCACACATACATCCTTCTTCCCATTCCCCTCCATCGTCTCTCCTACCAGACAGATGGATGCACTTTTGAAGAGGAGTCTGAGGAAACTTTTAATGAACAAGAAGATGGCTGAGGGGCTTTTTGAATTATCTCATGGTCGATAAGCACCCCACAGCGCAAATGGCACTGCGAAGGGCTTTGGTCAGATAAACAGCATCTTTTCAGAAGGAGAACAGAGGAGGGAGCTGACACTCGAGGAGAGATTAGCAGCGTCTCTTTTCAGGGGTTGTCAGGACCATTGGACAGGAATCGAAACTGTGAAAGGGAGCTCTAAGAAGAGTGGGAGGAGCCATGGCAAATATATTTCATTTCAAAGATTGTTTTTACTCCCACCTTGAAAATGTGTTAGACGCCATAATGTGTCTTTTTTTGCTAATTAAAAACTAATTGAACTGTCAATCTGACTTTCCGTTTCTAACATAATCTGAAACAAGCCACATATTTTTTTCTTTTTGCCAGGAATCCTAAGGTGTGAAATCCATTTTATACATAACCTGATGAGTTTTCAGTGCAGTTTAATGCAGGAAATAAAGTAAGTGTGTGGCGTTTGGGTCAGTGGACGGGTGTCTAGCATGTCTGACTTTAAGTTTACAGTTTGCATAAACCTGAAATAAGTTTTACTTTTTGTTTACAATAACTAGGATCCTTTTTTCAAATGTAATAAAGTGTTTTAGTTGCCTTATCCTTGGTAAGGACCCTAACAACAGTTTATGTGCCACAACCACGACCTTTCACTAATTTTTCATCATAGTTGCCATGAGCAAATATTGCAGAAGGACAGAATTTGAAAAATGTCAACTGTGGGGCATGAAGAAATGTTATCACTGAACTCTCGATCTTATAAAATCATCCAATATCAAGGTCTTGTCTGCTTGGTTTGGTTTCTGATATGCACTGTTTAACATAGAAAAATGTAGTTAGCATGTTATTTATTGCATTATATTGTGATAAAATTGTTTTTTCAGTACTCTCTTCAAAAGTAAGAAAGGGGTAAGTGCATTGCTATAGTCTGTTGATAATTTACATGTCAGAAGGATATCACCTGAAAAATCATGAACCCGTACATGATCTGCATTGTAGTCAGGGGATCAAAGCTTATGAGCTTTAGCTTTTGGGGGATCCTGTCACAATCTGTTTTTGATATCCTCAGACTAATTAAGGGTCCCATGGGAAGTGTAGCAATTGTACCAGTATTAGACAACAAATGCAGGGGTGATTGATTAGTTGGTACCCATCCACACAAGACAAATAAAGAAGCATGATGGATTCTCTGGTGTCACAACATGGTGGGACTGAAAACAGTCCCACTCACACAAAGGCTTATGCAAGCCAGTTTGGTATAGTTTCAGCATGCAAATGGATGGATGGATGGATGGATGGATGGATGGACAAAAGATAGAAAGATATAATATAAATACTAGTTGGTTTTCCTGCGTGCAAACCTCCTCTAATATTAAATCAGTCCACAAAAATAATCACAGAAGGTATGAATGTGAATAAATACACACACTGATTCCTGTGCCCACACGCACATACACCTGCAGTCCCGCATCCTGCCAATATTGAGAATTTTAATATCACACTAGACAGAAGACTTGTAAAGCCGCTTATTATGCCGCGATGGTTATTGTTTGGCATTGTTGAGGGAGATGAAAAAAAATGCATGCCTGCCTTACTGTCGAGAAGATAACTCTGCACTGTAAGTCATCAAAAAAAATTGTAATACATCCAATGATTTTCTCATAATCTTAAATATGTTTATGGGAGGCCATTCATCAGCGTTAGTGATTATTAAAAAATGCAATAAAAATAAAAAATACATTGCGACACAGTGTTTGAGTGAATTATGGAAGAGACGTTTGAAGGCGAGGGAGCTCAGTTACATTTTTCACACTGTGTCAGTGCGAGGGAGTCAATCTAAATTTTCTGCAGCCTGTGCCTTTAAATCAGATGTGCCATCATTTACTGCATTGCAGATGAGAAGTCAAGTCATTAGAGCCACCAATCGTACACTTCATTGATCCCAACAATATTAATGAGATCAACCTGTTTGCCTAATGGACAGCCTCCCATTGGGAACTGGAATGGTTACGTTTGATCCAAGCAAGACCAGTATAATTGTCTTAGTGTGTGTGGGATCCAGGGCATGAGAGTGGGGAGCCTGCAGAGACCAGCCTTCAGCATTCTTACAGGGCTTTAAAATCTTTATTGACCTGTGAAGGTGAATGTTTTAATGACCTCTCATAAGCAGGGAGGTATACTATGTGGTTAATGTGGTAAATGGGATGCACCCTTAATTGCGCTGAGCTCTGCACATTAAATCAGGTGAGATGGTATGTATGATAATTTGAAAGAAGAAGCATTTTCATCTCAGGAGGTTGAATGCTGGAATGAGCCTAGTTAAATGTATTATTACAAGTTTCCTGAGTGATGCAGAGTATCATTTTACAGCAGAATCTTGGAAAATTTAAGAGATGCATGAATGTTTTGTCAAGTCAAAATGATGCAAATGACTGAGAAAATTACACCTTCCGTGATTTCTTCTTGTTTTCATTTCCCCAAGGACACTACTTCACACTCTTCCTCAGCGAGCAGTAAACATAAACTGTCAGCCCGGATTTGCAATTTTACCAAACAAACTTCTATCTCCACGTAAAGCCCGTTAGGCCCAATCAATGCCAACAAACTGACACCCGCAGATGAATCTGTTAGAAAAATCCCTTAGCCTGGAGAATAGGCGAGCAGAGAGTGCCTTGGCATTCGTAAGGAGCTATCCGTCATTATGATCTGAGCACACGCCAGAAACAGATGATATACAAACATAATATCATTTGCTGGAGCTTATCATGCATGAAATATCATTTTTCAGAATGGCAGTGGGGAGAGAAAAGAGCAAAGAATGCATTTTTTTGGATCATTTCCTATTTTCTTGCAGTGATTTTTTTTGTTGCTACATTCCTTTAATAGGCAAAGAGTAATTGTATGTGGTGGTTTAACTAAAATGACAGATATGTTGGCAGAAATCATGGAAATGTGAATGAAATTTATGAACCATGTTTTACCAGAACGAACACGATCATGTAGGAATCAATCAGGGGACAACATGAATTATCATATGTGGATGAGTCTGGAATATTCCAGATCATCCCATGAAAAGAATGACTTTGAAATATGACAGACATGAACACATTTTCTGTGTTTTTTCAAATGCCCAAATAAAATAATTTTTATAATGTGCATGCATTTTGGACATTAAAACAATGAGACATGTTTTATTTTCTACTAAAAGTGCAAATTCCACGCAATTCAGGTCAGCTTAGCCAAGCCAAATAGTGTGAAAGACATTCAAGAGTCCTTCAGATCTGTGTTAGTGCTGCCTCTGTGGATTTAGTGGGTCAAGGGGAGCTGGGCACAGCAGGATGGTATGGGCACCGTGGGAGGAGTGCAAGGTACCAGACAAGGTCTGAGGAAGGGCAGCTTTTGATTAAGACCTTTCTACTACACTGCTTATTTGGAATTTCCACCTGCATTGCTGCTTTAATATAGCAAGGTTACAAGTATTGGCAACCCTGTTAGGTTTTAACTCTGGGTCAAGAGCAGGCTGCTGCGGAAGATGAATTGCAACACACTCTGCTGGTAGTTTCTATTAAAAATCAAGCAAGGCTTAGCTGAAGGGGTTTGTTAGCATATATGTGGGGTACATATTTCACATAGATGACAAGTTACGTGTGTTTGTGCGTGAAGGGTGGCATGACATCTTTGGAAATCTGGTCTTGCACAGGAAGCAATCAAAGGGAAGAAGAGGAATCTTATCCCATTCAAGAAATTATAAGCAATGTTGAAATTCAAGAAGCATCCTAATAAGATCTCTTCCCTTTCAGCACGCTTGCATCATGTTATCAAACTTCCTCAGTGGGAGTAAAAGGTACAAACATAAAATATTCAAAAGCACAAAAAGCTCGTTTCCATTTTGAATACTTGATTTGTTAAAAAAAAAAAAAAGAGGAGGAAAAAAGATGGCAACATAACATACATGCAAATCAGATCATCCAAGTTTATATCATATTACCCAAAAACCCTATAAAGTCATATCATCGCACCTTTTCATTGTTTACTCCATGATCATGCTTTCATACAAGGTAAATTTAACCATTGTCAACAGTCCTCAGTGACACCTTCAAACATTCCCTTTATCTACTTTGGTCTGGTATTGGCATGTCGCTCTTCATCTCTATAAAGTAGATCCGGGACACAGTCCCCTTACGGATTCACTGGGTCTGCAGCTGTGGGACTGGAGGGGGCGACGCTGGCTCTGATGTGCTAACAGATGATACCTGAACTCTCTGCTGGTGAGGAATCCAGGCACTGATGCCCAGTCATCGCGGGCTGATGGAGAACCCCATGGGGACGCAAGTACCTACCCAAGCATGGAAGACAGGAGAGAGATAGAGAGGGAGAGTGTAGGGAGCTAAGGAAGTTTAGCTTGGAGGGAGGGACTGGAGAGCAGTGTGACCAGAAGAGACAAGAAGGAGAGGGAGTTACTGTGGAGCGAGGGGGGTAACACGTAACACAGGGAATGGTCAGTTACCCCGTGTGCTAATTTAATCTTGAAGGTGGAACGTAAACGATTGGAAGGTTAAGAGGTAGCATTACTTGGAAAGTACACCCTTCCCTGACTGCATATTGGCTGCTTAACTCAGCAAGTTCATGTCACTCGCTGTGCCTTTCATTGTTCTATACCAAAAGGACACCAAAGGGATTAAAAACAAAAAAATAGACTGACTATGAGTCCAGCTTTCTCATAATGAAGTGCTCACTCTATGCTGAATTTGTATTTTTCTTCAGCTTGTGTGAGGAGAAGAATGGCCATGCTAAACACCAAAAGACACAGGGATTAGTTTCTCGTCAGTGGCATATAATTTTTACAACAATTCGAAATAACAAATTAGAAAAAAATATAGAAATTCTGTAAACACAATAAATGAGTGGCAGGAAATATAAACTTTAACTATAGATCCAGGAGGAATCAGGACATATTCAGCACCCCATGCTCTTATTTCCTGAAGCTGAGGACAGATAACTGGCAATGCGCAAGTGGCATCTTAGAACATGGTGTGATTGAAATTGGGCTTGATCAGACAACTGTGGAGATTATGGCTGCTCTGCGGTGTGGCCTGCAGCTACAAGTGCGAGCCCTTTGCCAACAAGGGCTGAAGCAGAGACATGGCAGGAAGCATTATGGGGCTCTCGAGATAGAAAATCTTGTCCAGAAAATCCTGGTACAAACGAAAAAGCATTCTCATCTGTTATTGTGTTGAAAGACGCATTTGTGGCAAAGGCACAGCTTACTCTTGACTAAGCAGCAGTCTAAGTATGGATTATGTTGGATAGTGTTTTCCTTTTTCTTATTTTCATTTGATGAAGCTTCTAGGCAGACAGCAAAAACAACAAAAAATTGGTCTATAAGTAATACAGGCAATGATATCATATAACCTGGCATACTCTACAGTACATCTTATCTGCTATTGTGCATGCTGGATGCTTCCAGGGCAGCACAAATTACCTTGCCAACCACTGCCAAGCCTGGAAGCATTACAGTACAACTGTACCACCTCACAGGATATTTGCACATACAACTCTAACTTTCAGTGAAAAACAGTGGAAAACTTCTCTGGACATTTTCCAGAATTCTTTCTTGGAAATCACTCAAACCAGACATCAGCACACATTTGCAGAGGTAGAAAAAGCAAAAGCA
>JBAJHX010000002.1:6492766-6504865 GCA_037176925.1 Amniataba percoides | reverse complement strand
CCCACAGCCACCCCCCCTCCGTGTCAAAAGTCTCTGACCCAATCAGAATTTCACTGTTGTTGCCTCTCACCCCTCCCTTCACTGCTTCACAGTTTTTCCCTGCCTCCCTCCCTTCCTACCTGCCTGCCTGCCTGCCTGCCTGCCTGCCTGCCTGCCTGCGTTTCCCACCACCTCACTGTCTGTCCCTTCCCTTATCTTTGCTCCACTCCACTACAACACTTTTCTATCACTTTCTCTTTCTGTACGTCTCCAGCATGCTTTTCAGTTGTCTTTATCTCACACTTATCGTTCCTTTTGCTCTCTCTTGCTGTCGCGCACTTTAACTCGCTGTCTTCTGTGTTATTTCTTGTCTTTCTCCCACTCTACCTCCTATGCTCCGGCCCTCCTGCTGCTTCCACTCGAGTGTGTATAGAAACAAAGGCAGTCTGGGTGGTAAAATCACTTGCACTTTGGGTGCGAGCAAGAGTACCTGAGAAAGAGGAAGGTTTTCTCCTTAAGTTCAGGGAAAAAATGTGCGTCGCTGTTTCCACTCCATGGTTATTTAGGACATAGTAAAATGGTTGAGCATTTCTGGGGGGCAGTTCATTCACTGTGTTTATTCCACACAGTCTATTACAATTGAAAAACATGTGATGAGCCCAAAACGGTTTAGGACTAAATACCTCGGCTCTAAATGGCTGTATTTGATGAGATTAGATTAAACTCTAATGATCCCTGTGGGGAAAATTGGGTCCTTGCCGCAGAAAAGAATAGATACAGCGTGGAAATAAATAAGCACTGAGCGAACAGAGGAAATAAAATACCTGGCTGACAACTGCGATTGTTTATAATATCTCCTTTAAAAAGAGTTGTACATAAATGACTAAATAAAAGCTAAAAACATTTATCAAGAATATACTATAAAGATTCAGTATTTTGCCCACATAGTGGCTCCGTGACTAAGTGAACCAATGAGTGAATTACAGTTTTCAATTACAGATGAAAACACACACAGAACTTTTGGCTCATAACCCGAGATACGGTTGGACAGAAACATATCTGAAGACTATTCTCTAAAATTCACTACAATGGAACCACTGCATCAGTCTTTAATACTGTGGGTATAGAGTTGTATCCTAACTGGACATTGCAAGGAGGTAGACTACTTTCTCCTTCAAGTATTGAATGTAAGACCATCTTGAAACAAGACAGGAATCTAAACAAGTCCAACAGGCCAGAGTTCACTGGTTCAAATCCGACTGCGAGGCAGCACAGATGAGAATCTGCAGAGTAATTTGTAGTCTGAGTCAGGGCATTAGTTCCATTTTCAAATGAAATTCTTGCTGCAGTTCATCCGTACACTCAGAGAACCCCACCGTTTTGTAATGAGGCGATAATGGAAAAGGAACCGGATGAATCTTCCTCTCCCCCATTTGCTCACTCACACGCCGCTGAGCCAGATGCATGAGCACACCCATACACACATGTACAAAATTTAATTTGCCAAAGTTATAAAGTGCTTTTTCATTTTACCCACACTAGGGTGCTGGACTTATTGCATGTTGGCCGAGAAAGAAAAGTGACAGAGTAGAAGACGGAGAGGAGGGAGGTCAGAGATGGATGGATGAGGTGGTGCTGGAGGGAGATATAAATGGAGAGGCAGACAGTGGGAGAAAGAAAGACTCATCATCCAGTGCAGTTACTGCCCACAGAATGACAGCACAGTTTGTGTGTGTTATTTGTGTGTTGGTGCACGTGTTTGCACGTGCAGTTTGTTTGTGCGTGCAGGTGGTTGAGTGAGGAAAAAGCACAGCCTTCTCCATCTGCACGCTTCATCAATATCATCATGGTGGACACAGCTAATTGCAATATGTCAGAGATAACGAACGTTTAGGTAAGGCCACGCATAGACAGGCTGACAACTGCATAACTAGAGTGAATGGACACTGCCATTGCCTTGGGAGCAATAGAGATGTGTTGTAATTATGTCACTGGTTTAGTGATGAGGTGCTACGGGCCTCATTCACTGTCCTACCCACTTCCCTCAATAAGACACAACACCCCCTGCTGGCTTTAACTGACTTAGGTAAATGTGGAGCCAGAATGAGTTTTGAAGTGGGGGGTTGGGCATCCAGCTTTGGATGATGTAATGAGCAACTTCACTTTTTCACATGAACTTCCCTTTTACTTCAGCCTAGCCTCCTGTCTTTGTGCAGCTATGGTTAGAAATACATTCTCCATTTTCATCAGCGTACTTCCACATCAAAATGATTGCAGTTTTTATTTTTCTCATGTAGATCAGATGTAGTTCTGTGCAGAGACAATCTGAAAGCTGGAACACAGATCTTTGGATATCAGACTGACAGAAAGGCAGATGGACAGATGAAGCCATGGTATTACTTAGCTGTCTGTCTGTGAATTATAGAAATAATATTACTATTAACAAAGCTCCTATGTCTGCCTCTCTGTCCGTCACTTCCGCAATCCCAGCACAGCTCAGTATTATAGGTTTACCATGACAATTGTAAGTGGGGGAAAAAATAGTCTAGTTGTCTCAGGTGGTAGATGAAGCTGATATGGATTTGATTCAGGTAAGGTGGCTGGGCCCCAGGGGACATATAGATAAAATCATCCATCTCTGTTATTCTATAAGAGCAATATGTAGTATACTGTGACAGAGAAGGAATGACAAACTATTTTTCTTGCTCACAAACTGAATTTGCTGTTTTGTTAAATTTAGATTAATCTAGATTAAGTTTTGGAATTTCATTGATGAATATCCCTCTAAATCCAATAATGAATGACATTTTTTCAGAGAAAAAAAAGAAAAGAAAAAAAAACTAAACTCAATCAGCAGTCTCAGAACTTTGGTCAGAATAACAAGGTACTTTCCTGTAAACTTTTAAGAACTCTAATATGTTGTTAAACTGCTGTACTTATTGATTGGGATATTTTTCATGAAAAGAATGGTATAACAATTTTTAGCAGTTGACAAATCTTTTGCAAAGTCAAATATTTTCATCTTTGAGTATTTTTTTAAATAGCTAATTAATTGTTTTGTCATAAAATGCCAGAAAATTGATTAAAAAGCCAAACACAGATTCCCAGAGCTCAAGGTCATATCTTCAAGTACACAATTTCCTTCAGCCAACAGTACAAAACCCAAAGATGGCATAAAATCCTCATATTTGGGATTTAACAATTGGGGTTAATCAAAATAGTTGACAATTAATCTTCTTTCTGTTGATGGAATGATTAGTTCAACTCTGGTCACACAATATCAACTATTTTTCCATGTTGCTCTACCCAACTGGTCTGAACATTTTGCATGAAGAGTTTGTCTGTGATGGGAACACAGATGCAGGAGACAGGCGTTATCCAAAGCTAAAACCCAAAATCTGTCCGTGATAGCATTTCTATTTCAGACAAGACAATCAGTTAGAGCAAAGTAGAGATAAAATAGTTTAGTCACGATCACGCATTCCCTCCACGGAGGTCTGTTGAATCCCGCAGAATGGAGCGGAGCTAAACTGTCCCAATCACGTTGATGTGGACTTAATGAGCGGCTTTAAATTCGTCTGCCAATCACAAAGCCTTAAGACCCTGAATCCTCGACCTGAAGGACTCTTACCTGCACATATCTGGGGGTAACTACATCAAAAGTTGATGGTGGAGGGGCCTGTGGGGGCTCATTGGTATGAGAACAGGGGTCTGTTCAACTGCATTAAGTCTCAGCAAGTTCATTAAGCAGCATGAGAGGGGAAGGACGAACAGTGGGGCAGATAGACCGCCTTGATCAATGTAGATGAATGTTCTGCATTGCTGCATGAGAGGCTACGGGGATAAAGTCTGAAGTGAATTAATGTCTGTGCATTAAGGGTGTGCATGTAAGTGTATGTGTGGGTGCAAAGAGTGCATGATAAAGATACAGACTGAAAGTATGAATCTCAAACGTATCTATGTGAAGCTCTATGAATAAAAAGAAAAGCTATTTCAATCAGTAAGACTGACAGACTGGAAGACAGAACACAGAGAACATACGTCCTCTTAAAGTAAGTGTACTGTTTTCCTTTTCTAGCCTGCACTTCGTGTTATGATGGCTATCATTTTGCTTTTTGGACTGCCGCTGAGATGTCGGCCAGGTACCGTTCTCCGATCTGATAAGCGCGGATCCACAAACAGTTCCAGAAAACACAATAGACAGAGATAGCGAACTGCAGACACAACCTGACGCCTCTTCATCATCCAGACGATTATGACAGGTGCTGTGATGATGTGTTTGCGTGTGTGTGTCAGTGTGGGTTGGGAAGGGGGGGGCTTCACTCATTTTAGTAGAAAGAAAGAGAGAGAGGGAGGAAAGAAAAACACCTGTTCCGTCTGTCTCCCAGCCTGCCTTACTGCGTCCCAAGGCGCTATCGTCTCCCTAAATAAGAACACCTTGGAAAATGAAGGAGGGTGCTGAGGGAGCAGGGACGCTGCTTGGAGAAAAGAAACGTATCTGAAAGAGTCTATTGTTTCAGAGAGAGAAGCTGCTTCACCAAATTGAAATGTGTACACAAAACACCAGAGAGGGAGAATGTGTGTGTGTGAGAGGAAGGGAAAGACCCAAAAGCGAGAGAAGAAGTGAAGGAGGCCTATCCGTCTTTAATATACTTGATTTGTGCCGGAAAATCTCAAAGACAGATGCTCGAATATCATTTGAATGCGTTTGGGTGCTGACTGGCCTGGCAAGCGGGCGAGCTGGCACTTGTTTCTGGCCGAGCGCAGAGTCCCCGTCCTGATCATTACGTTGTTTCATTCCACTCCGTCTGCCTATTCAACTTGTTCAGTTTTTTTTCTAGTTTTGTTTTATTGCATTTTCTTCCTTTTTCTTAACAACACCTTGTTTTTTTGTTTGTCTGTTAGCACTCTTCCCCCCGAGGTAAAAATGTGCTTAAGAAAGCAGTATGGGGATGTAGAGATTAATATACGTGTAGCCGGCTGAGTCGAGCAGTTGTCTTTGCAAGAGTAATAGAACAAAACAACTCCGTGAGGACACAGACAATATGACAGTGTGTGAAAGAGAAAAACGTCTTCAGAGAGAATGATAGATCACAAAGAATATGAATAATGGCACACAGTGAATCAGCCATGCACACTTTTTTCTAATTTCAAATAACTTTGTTTTCTTCAAAAGGAAAGGCGTGTGCTGAATGGGCCAAATTCATACATAAAGTGAGAACCACAAAGAAGCCGGCGTCTAAATGCAAGAACCAAAAACACATGAAAGTTGCTAATAACACATACAGTATAACAAGCAATAGCCTCTGCATGTAGTAGATGTTGGCCACAGAATGGAAGTAAGAAATAATCTGCAGATTTAGTTAAGCCTTTCCCTCTAGGTTTCAATGCCATATTAGATGCCTACAAACAAGATTAATTGTATGGTGAATGAATCACTTCATACTGGATATTCAAATCAATACACAATGCGAGGTTATAAGGGTGCAGCCTGAGTGAAGTCTTTGTAACAAGTTTGCTGGTCCACCGACAACAGAACGAGCGTCTGACAGCACGGAAAATACAGCAAACAAAAACATCTGCTATTATTCAATTCCAAGTTGTGGCATATCTTGACCCGATGAAAGAGAAATGAATAAATCATGCTCCATTAAATGTCATTAGGCCTGTTAGCAAAATCTAATTCTACTAAAGTTCAGCGCCGGTTTACAAATTGAATGTAATTGCCCAGAATGCAAATGGACGGGGCTGTTGTTTGTGTGAGTGTGAGACCAAGCAAGAGAAGAGTGCGAGAGAGGCAGGAAGACAAAGAAAAACAAAATGTGCGATTGGAGGGAAAACCTTTAAGCGCCAGCATAATGGGCAACACTTACTCCTCACAGTTTTCATTCACAAGTCTGAGGGGCTACAACGCCGGGGAATTGTCGATTGTCAAGGCTTTAAAAACTGATGGTTCCATTTCAGGAGAAAAAAAAAGAGGAGAGATGGGGGAAATGTAATTACCCAGCGAGAGCTGTGTGGGAGTTTTACTGTTTGATAATTATCCCTTAAAGGCACGCTAAACTTTTCCTTAGCTATCTGTTTAAAACTCCACAGAGACATCGAAGTAGGAGAGAGATCGCCCAGCTTCAGGAGGGAACAGGGGAGGAGAGAAAGAGATGAGATAAATGTGAAGGAGAGTAAGGATCAGATAAGTGTGGACTTGTTGGGCAAGTTGAGAATACGAAAGCAAGAAAGGAGTACAATAGGAAATAAAACAATACATCACACGGCAGAGCATCTTGGAGGACAAGTTATTGCCTTGCTAAGTCACAGAAATGTGTCGACTTGTAATGGGTTTCATAAAAGCAAATGTTGGATTTTCGTGAAAACTGCTCCTCTTTTCTGGGATGAGGCATCAAAGCATGAAGCATTTTGGAAATGGATGACTGAAACATTTGATAGGCCACTTTTCATTTCACCAGCTCTCTTTACCATGCCATCTGTCTCTTTTATAGATGTACAAGCACACACAAACACACGCACACCACACACAGATAGTGTATTTACTGGGGCTCTACCTTCACTTCACACCCACAAACACAAATGCGTGCACAGACACGCACACACATAAATAGTAAGCCCAGTCTGTGTGCACAGATTTACCACATTACTGCCTCATCCCTAAAATGTTCCAGTATGAACCATTATTTTAAAAGCCTGACCTTATGGCACAGTAAGGAATAGAAATACGTTTGACAAAAGGATAAATATTCAAACCCATTGAAAAGAAGTGTGGAAGGAAAAGTCGAGGGAGAGAGAGAGAGAGAGAGAGTCAGATGTGTTTACGCCAAACTCTCCCCGACTTTACAACACACAGCACTACTCTGAAACTCAAACTGGAAGCTTTCCAAAACCCTGCAAAAATCACAATCAGAATTTTTCTTAGCTAAAAAAAAACAAAAAGCAAACAACCCCCAACACCAGTCTGTTTTTAACAGTTGACTGTATGACACAGAGTAAGTGCAAATATCCATGATAGGCACAAGCTTCCTATTCACAAGCTTAAAGGAATGTCACATTAACCTGAAGCACCTAGTTTCATGTCACACCAATGCTTTTCATCACAGTTGAAGCTGTTTCCACTCCCCCCCTCCCAATTCAGTTCGCTCCCAAAATAAGCTAAATAAGAATTACCTTGATTTGTGACTGCTGGCATCTTTAGATCTGAGTCCTGGTAATACCCCATTCATCTCAGGGGTAAAGTTCAAGTCCCGTGTAAAAACCCACGTTGCCTCCCTTGTGAACAGAGTCATCAGCTTAACATCTTTATCAGCAGCATTAATCTTGGTGATACACTCTTTCTAATTAATGAAGGATTGCCCGGTGCAATAAATATGAGCGCAGGTGGGTGTGAGAGATTCCCTGAACTGGTGAGCGCGCGTGCACATAGACAGAGACTGACGCGTGGAAATGGTTTAGTTCCAGGGGTCACCACAGGCCTGAAAAATGAGTTCTGAGATCTGTGAATTATGTGAACGTCTGTGAACGTGTGTGTTATTGTCAGTGTCACTCCGTGTGTGTTTCTCCATTCGCTCGCAGGACGCTGTTCTATTACACCAGAGAGCCAATTAGTGTCTCTCAGTTTGACACCCGTCTCGTCAGGACCGGCGTGCTCATACATGTTAATTGTGGTCTTTAACGGCCGCAGAGGTTTCGGCTGCCTCATTACAGCAGGAACATGCAACTAACGGCCATCGGGCTGATGTGGCAAAATCTCAGAGGCAACCACCCGCTCCCCTGTCGCTATGCCTCAGTCCCCCCTTCTCTCTCTCTTTCTTTCCCTCCCTCCTTCCTGACCAGAGTTAGTGAGTAACGCCCCTGAGGAATGACTTTCCAGTGAAAGCTGATCTTTCTTAATGAAAGGAGTGAGGAAGCCACCACTTAAAAAGACAAATGCTGCATTCAGGTCACCTGGGAACAATCATATAAGAGACTGTTCAAAGCAGCAAATGTGAGTCTTTACCTATATTCCCCCAAAAAACAAAAGATATATTCTGCTACATCTTTGACAATAAGAAAACAACAGATGACTTAAATCAGGCTGTGCTGATAGATATGCCACATACTGGCAGGAAGCACATACAACATCAGCAAAATACTGCAAAGGTAGAGAGAGAGCAGAGCACTGGGGGTTTGAGGGGAGTGGGGGGGGTGTATGCTGGGGGAGCAGAGGCGACAATGACAGAATTTAATAAAAGGGAGAAACAAATTGTAAGGGACAACAAGAACATCTGTGGAAGTTGGCAGTGAGAACAGGAAGACAAGTGATAAAAAGAGGACACCTGAGGAGAGGAGAGATGAGGTCAAAGGAAAGGCTTTGAAAAGTCTGCAAATGGATGTCAGAAAGCAAGGTAATGGCATAAATAAGGTAGTGTTCAGAGTTCAAATGAGATGAAATAAAATGAAAGAAACATCGGCAATCTGCAGTGAGACCATTTTCTTATCCATCCATTTTCGAGTCAGTCACACCTCAAGTCTTTCAAGTCGCCATCTCAGGGGGAAAAAGTGTAACATAATTGTATAAATTGGATTCAAAAAAGCTAATTTCCTGGGCTGCATACAATATGCAGTGCTAGCTTATTACAGTACACACCTGCCATTAGAGCTACACGATGCTTTGATTCACAGTCTATATCACTGGACTGAGGTAGTGTTCAGTCATAGTTGTTTCTAGGGTGAACTGGCTGTATGAGGACACAGCCACTGAAAAACATCATGTCCAAACACGAACAAACTTTCTCCCCACTGTTTCAGGTAATATCCCCAAAGAACTGAGCAGACAACTTGGCAAGCTGTTGGGTTGAAAATAATTTATTTGAGTTTGGTTTTTAAGAAAAGACCGTGTCCTCATCAGTGGAAAAAAAGGCACAAAAAACACAAGCAACAACCAGATTAATATAGATCCAAGATAACTGAATGTTTTCAATGGGACAGCTGCTGCCCTCTGACCTGGGATAAGTAACCCACCTTTTTCAGATGACAGTATGACAGTCCCACACTTGTAGGGGCTAATTCTCAACCAGACTGCATCACACTCAGGCTGTAAACCACTCCAGTGCATATTGGAGGTGACGATCTGACAAAGCCAGAAGGACATTATCAGCAGCAAACAACAGAGATGCCACCTTGATGTCATCCAACTGGACACTATCCAGACCTTGCCAGCATTTTGATATCCTGTGCATAAATATCGCAAACATAAAAGGTGATGAGGGGCACACCCTTGTCAGAGGGCAGTGCCCACATTCACCGAGCTTGACGTAATGCCAGGTGTGGCTTTTCTGTGTGTGCACAGCAAACAAATGGCACACAGCAGGAGTCCTTGTACTCCTGCAGCACCTCCTCAGGGACCAGGGTCATGCGACCAAAAACTCATATGGAGTCATTTCCCATGACATCTCATATAGTGGTGGGAGGATAAGTTTCCTGAGAAGGATAAGACTCTGCCACTTGTCTTCACAATAAAAACACCATTTGAACATTAAATTGGATGGAAAAATGGAGGAATTGGACAGAAAAATGAATTTTTAGAACGATTTGGAGGTGTAACTGAGGGAACATTAAATTATGCCCATTTAAGGAGAGGACGAGGGAAGGAAAGAGAGACGTGGAGGAACAGAGAAAGTCCTCGAGCACTGAGGGGAAGGTCAGAGAAATACAGGCAGATGTTAGAAGATATCCCAGAAGTATTCTCTATGCTGCAGTGTGTAATTCTCTCACACCAAGCAGATAGGGCGAGAGAGCACAACAATAACAGACAAGAAATACTCGCATGGAGACAGAGCTCAGCTATCAATGAAGTGCCTGCATTCGTGTTAATCTGGTTTACAGATGTAAACACATTTGCATAAATGTTTACATATGGGCAGAAACATGGGTTACTCACACAGGAGCAGACACAGAAGGCTGTTTGATTTACATTACTTTATCTTCCTGTCATTGCTCAACTTGTCGCATCGCTTGCTCAGTCAAAGAACTGCTGGGATTACATAAAAAACATTTGTTGCTGTATCCTTTCATTCTGCTGCTTATAATACAGAACGCGTTTCTCACTGCCTGCAGACTGCCACAGCAACCTACACACACGCACACACACACACCTGTGAAAGCTATGTCAGTCCACCCAAGGACACTCAGCATGTCAGCTCTGATTAAGCCTGCACTCAGCCAGTAGAATAGAGTTCCTCGGTGGGGAGGAGGTGTGGGGGAAAAAAGCGACTTGTGTCCAGTAATAAATCGCTGCAGGCAGCCGGGCTCTTCAGAGCCATGGCCCAGCCGACCCCCAACAGATGCCGGCTGGTTTGGCCTGCCAGTTGCGTCCCGGCCTGTGGGCCAACACCATCATGAGCGATGGCCACGGTCCAAAGCGGGGGTCTGCCGCCACAGGCGCAGGTGTAGACATCGTTAACATCCAATAAGAAGGGAGCGGAGCCCTGCAGGCGGGGCAAAGTGATATTGATGGAGGCTGGTCCACAGTTGCCTGGTTCACTGAGCAAATATGAGAATAAATATGGCCTTTTGCATGGAATGTGCCTTTCATTAATATTAACCAACAGCCTCAATGGTGCACAATAGTGTCCGTTAACAGCGGTCACCACGGGTTGACAACCGCCGTCTGTTTGTAGTTTTATTAGTGGCTGTTGTTTGCTCTTCTACTATTCTCCATGTCCTCTTTCAAATGACGTAGCCTATATATGCAAAGCATGATCCAAAACATTCTTCTCCTGCCAACTCAGCAAAGTCAATTATGTTTGTTGTTTATTTGGAAGTTGGAAGATTATGTGACCATTTGCCAAGCTAGAGACACGATCAGCTGCAAATTAATCCTGTGAGGATTCATATTGTTTTGGCATGCAATTTTGCCTCCTCATTGTGCTGGTATTGCCAGGAAATTGAGTAGTCATGTGAAAAACAAGAGCATCTGAGTCAAAACAGCAAAGGATAAACAAGGCTGGATATGAACTAAATGATTTGATGGCTTGCCAGCCATCCATCCATGAATTAGCTTTTCTAGGCATCTAACCTTGTCCAACACCATCCCAGTTCTACAAATTTAGTCTCTTCCTTGTGTTTACCTAATCCTCATGCTACATGTTCCAGTCTGACACAAAAACTTCCCATGCTGCTGCCCAGTTCTCCACCCAAGCCTATAATCCAAGGTGCCTTCAGGCCAGGGACAGACAAGCCTCATACATTAAGTATTCAAATTGTGGAGTTCTCTGGGATCCATCTGAGCACTGGACAATCAGAGAGATTTCATTCACGGGTCAGGCTATTAGGTCAGTTGTGACATTGTGTCCAGGGGCAGAACACCGCCAGATGAGTTGTGTCTGAGCTGGACGTGGGCCTGAATCAGGCGAGTGAAAGTGGTTCTATTCTCCTCACGGCAGAGCATTCACTTGCCTGCACATTCTCCTGAATCACCATGATGATCCACACCAGCTGTCTATCTGTGCCTCCACAGAAGCCTCCTGTGGTGCTCAGGACTCTCTCCCGTGAGCTGTTCGAGTCCATTGAGGGGATTTCCCTTAATCTGCTGTGTTTGAAGATAGCATTGTTGCTGCCACTGACTTCAGTTCAGTGGGTGAGTGATTTAAGTGCCCTGTTGATCTGCTCAGGCTGTTTGCTCCTCTTAGGACCAAAGTGGCGATATGCTTCAGCTAAACCCCTTGTTTGTACAGTGTATAAGAACATCGCATTTTGTGTGCCAGGTGTCTTCTCTGTCTTCTCTTCTTAAGACAGCTTGGCCTGGGTGAAGAATTATTGTTAATCTGGGCTTGTAAGGACCTTGTAATGTTGGGGAAAAATTAAAGCTAAATTATATTTTAGGTCCACAATAGCCCAGCTCAACAATTTTTTAATCTTAACCCTTTAAGCGCCAGATTTTTTTCAAGAAAATATGTCATTTTGATATGACGATTCCAAAGGGCTGTAGCTTGAAAATTGTTAGAGATAAAGCCATATTGTAATAGAGAAACATTTACTCCCACCCCGGCCACGTTGTGGTGAAGCATGTGCTGCTTGGTGACTGTCACAGCGCGCAGACTCGCTGCTGCTGCGTAAAGACGCACCGGCAGG
>JBAJHX010000002.1:6473638-6492666 GCA_037176925.1 Amniataba percoides | reverse complement strand
TGATGTGTGCTCTGGCATGTGGCATGCAAAATCTTTTTATAATGCTCACAGCAGGTGTCTATTATGGTTATGGGCTCATGAGCAAAAAAAAAAGCTACACGGTCATTGGCCGATTTAAAGCTTTTTCACACACTTATGGGTCAGTGGGCTTAGATCATTCAGGTGCCATCCTAGTACAATCCACCAAAAGGAGCAGATCAGAGTAGGCTGCATGTTATCACTCTCTTCCACCTGCGACAATGCTGGTAGGTTGTTATAGTTGCAGGATACTACAGTCAGCGTGTGTGGAGTGTAAAGCTCATTTCAGGTGCAGAGGGGTCTTTAGAGTGGGCCCCACAGTTTCGCATTCAAATACTTTTGACATGTCGTGTCGCAGCAAGAAGTGCAAGTATAAAATTTTACCCGTGTAAGCCTATACAGCCTGTCACAAGGTGAGGCCTGTGTGGATAAAATGGTTACATATTGTAACTCATTCATTTGTCACCCTGCCACTCTTTGAGTTGCAGTATAATAGCTATATACAGGCAGTGCATGATGTGTGTGCTGAGGCTGTTCCTGGTGCCTGCCAGGAATGATTCAGTCCAAGAAGACCCCCCAACAAAGAACTCATTATCTTAGTGTGAATTAAAGAAACAACAAAAAGGTAGGAAAATGAATTTCATTTCAATTTATAAGCAAGAGTTGAGGTCTGACCTCTATTACTGAAGGTCAAAAATGTTGCAACACGCTACATACATAGATATAATGCTACGCTGAATAACGGTTAGTGCACCACTAGGCGCCTATAATAGAAAATACATTTTCACAACTGTTCTTTAATTGAGAAATACAGCACGAGCAGTAGTTTGCTTGCACACATTAAAAAAAATACTTCAATGATTGCTACATCTACACACATACTCTGTCATGCAAATGCTCTGTCATTCTTGAGTGCCCTTATCTTTCCTATTCTGTTCGCTGTATTTTTCGTGTACACAAAGACGTGTGTAGCCATCTTTGCTCTCCCTGCAGATTGTTTCATCCCTCCCACGGCGGTGAACGGCAGCACGCTGAGCCCCCCGTGAGCCTGGCAGCGACTTGTTAAGTTTGCTACAAGGTTTCCACCACAGACCTCATTACCCATTCACGATCACCTGGTGGCCTTACTTCACCGTGCATATTGATGCTACGTGGTTGAGGTTGCCGCTTGGTTCCTCGTTAATTCCTTTCCGCTGTTTTGGGACATAGTTAGGCCTTGCTGTGTTGATGCCCCATTACTAATGAGCAAGCATTAGCTGTTGTATCTTAATTCAGGCACTTGTAAACCTTGGTGTGACAAAACAGGGAAAAGAGTGCCTGAAGGATTGTCCTTAACTCCTCACATATTCTGGATAATAGTGATTAGTTTGTGAGGAACAATTTTTTTTTTCATCAAAGAGTGAAATATTGCCTTTGATTATGTATAATATATTTAGCCAGTCTGGGAAAAAAAGGTTTCCGTCACCATGATCAATGTGCAGGAAAGCGCTGGAAAGCCAGTGCACGAGGGTATTCATCACATTTTAAAGGGTCAGTATACATATGATGAATGTGAATAGACATTGATGTGTGTTAAACTTCATGTACGTATGTGGATTAATCATTTTTGAAATGCTAATCTGGGATGGCTTTTTAATTAAAGGGATTATTAAAAGCACCATAATGATATAAGACATGAGGAACCGTCATCGACTTGATTTATTTGTAATTAATCAATATTTGGTACCATTCATTCTGGCAAGCTGCCACTACTGCACATTACTGTATGTTGAAGCCTGTGGCACTCTGTATCCAGAGTCTGGGGTCAATAGAGCTGCTATTAGAGACATTTCAGGAACACGTCAAACACTGTGCCTTCACAAAATAGCAATGTTTACATCTGCCTTATCTGCAGTAACATATGATAATGTCCTTCACACATTCTGATCAATTAGTCTCATTCAAAAAAAGCAGCAGTGTCTGAATGTTTCTGGATGCCCTGATAAATCGCTGGCTGGAATTTCATGAGCATCTGCATTTTTTTCTGGGAGTTTGGAGGTGGTGAGGCTGGCAGGCACAAGCTGAGAAGGATGAGTAATGGCGCCGAATCGAGAGGCAGAGGAAGTAAACACACTAGGCTGTTGTTTCTATTGGACATTTCACCCTGGGGCTGTCGTCACAGCAACCCGTTCTCCTAAAATTTATTATGGGCTGCCTGTACCTCCTACCGCAAAAGCCAAGTAATTCTAAACTGAGATGCCACAGAAACTACTCTATGCATTCCTTAACTACTATTTCCCTTCCCTCTTGCTCTTTGCCTCTCATTTGTTTCTTTCTCCTGCCTGGCCGGGTATGGACTAAGTGGTTGCTGTCAATTGAAACAGATTGCTGCTTGCTGCACACAGAACCATGGGACACCCTGCCCTAGACAATGGCCAGCAGAGATGAACACGCAGTCACATCTTCACAGCTCATCCTTAATGCGCATGATGCACGGGCTTAACATCTCTAACACTACACTCTAAAAGCCAGGAGAGAGTGTCTAGCCCCTTTATTTTCTGGCCCCTCTTATACTGCCAGGTCAAGCTACTGGTCTGGCCCATAGCCCAAGTCTGAGGGATGAAGCTAAGCCTGGGCATATCCCCAGCCAGGCTGCCTGCCAGCAGGCGCCACAATCCCCGGCACTGGATGGGGAGCCTCCTCCCTCCTGCTTTGTCCCTACCATATTTTTTTTTTCTTTTTGGATTTAAAGGTTATCTGCAGCCATCCTGTCTGGGGCCTCTGGCGAGAGTTGGAGAGAGCAGCCGGCCTGCCACAGGTGTGAGCGCTGCCGATAAGCAAAAGAAGGCTAGGAGAGGAGGCAATGGGTGAGGGGTGGGGCAGAGGATGGCAAAGAGATATGGAGGTCCATAGGAGGAGCATGACCTTCATTCACAATATTGTACACAGATGGAGTGTTCCCGGGATGAGAAAACAAAAAGGACTGTTCCGCATATCTAAATTACATAGTTATATAGCTATAATCTGTCCTACTCAGCAAGGTGCCTTTTTTTTAAAGCAACAGAGGATGAAAGAGAGACAGAGATAGACTGAGAGACAGAGCAAGACTTGTTGTGGTGCTTCTTGGGGGAGATACCCTACAAGTATCATACAAAATAAAGTATTCATCATGTAACATGTCAGGAATGGCGAACATAAACTTGGCCCCAAAATGCTGTACTGTATCAGGGATATCACGGTCTTCCCGCTTTACAAAGTGAAAACAAAGCCAGAGCTGGGACACAGCAACCAATCCCAGGGCTCACTAGCTCACTTTCAGTGTGTGTAGCTCCTCCATTAATAACTAATAGGTGGAACATTAGGGGGAAATGGTGAGTATATCTTGAGGGCTTACATTAGCCTAGTGAACAGCATCTCCTTATCTGTGTGTAGGACATGCAAGGAAGAGAGACAGGAGGCGTTGTCCTCTCTTTGACCTTCCTCCTCCATCAGCTGCCCTGAGAGAATAATTCAAGTGCTACTAAAAGTGCACAGAATTGGCACAGATGTATGCAGATTGCTGAGCATAAGCACATGTGCAGACAGGCTTTCAGCAACTAAAGAGTGTACCCATCAAGTACACATTGATGTTCTCTATATACATGCAATGATGTTGCTGGTATTGACATGCATATAACACATGCATGCACACAAACACAGACAGACATTTGCACACTTTGCATAAATAATGCATAACCAGAAAAGTCAAGAATCATACTGCCACATCATCCGCATACATAAAACCCAGTTAGATGTTGTACTCTGCCACTGTGATAATTTTAATTGCAACCGGTAGGTATATTGAGTGCCTCTGCTCCAATCTGAGTCTTAAAGAATTGTACTCAGTTTGCCAATATAACCAGGAGCTTCAAGATAATATGCAGGCTACCTTATTTCTCATTATCCACATAATGAAATAGATAACTGCTCAATAGAACAGTCCTGTAACGCACATCGAAGATAGAAATAACATTACTGATGTAAGTTCAAATCAATCTTTTGCTCACTAATGAAAAAAAAAATCACAGTCCACAATATGTGAGTTATTTTTTATCTTCAGTTGTTCAAGTGCCATCCAATTTCAAGGTAATTTAAGAGTCCAAATTGAATACTAAAAGTGAGGGTTAAAGATGGCATTGAAAGCTACAGAGAAATGAATAGAATGAAAAATCAGTATATTTGTGCTGCAATTATGCTAATGAAAGTAGATGAGTAATAAAACAGAGAGCTTTTGATTTGCATACATATACAAACTTTTCCTTAAACATCTGTTGGGGGCTGTAACCCCAGAAGTGAAAATTCTGGGTGATATGAAATTTAAAAAAATCTTAAATGAACACTTTTGTTACACTGAGTGGAGGATTTATACAGCATTGAGAGAGTTACTGCTGCTTCTTGGTGGGGAATGTGCATAATAATCATAATAACTAATGATGATTCATGGATTGTTTTTCAGAGATCAGTGATGCACACAGATTGTATGGTGATATGGGAGGGGAGCTACCCCTGTGCACCCAACTAGAGTGCACCCATTTTTTAAATAAAACACTTATAGTAAACCAAACACATGTACACGCACACATGCACTGAGAGAGAACCACTCTTCTATATCTCTGGTTAATTTCAGACTCTGGCAAAACAAACATCATTAATCAAGCTGACTAAGATTAGTCACTGGCAAGCTCCCCTACCTGTTTATTGTAATTAAATCGATGTATGTGTCATTGCAGGCGTGGACTCGAACTATGGCAGAGGCGGTTACACTCACTACAAAAGATGGGCTTAAAAAAAAGATAGACAAAGGAAAGAGAAAGCAAGAAAATACAGAAAATGAGAAATAAGTGATGGAGGTAAGTTAAGCCTGGGTGGTGGTTGTGTGTGGGCAGAATTGGATGCGAGTTCAGGCTTGCATATTGGAGACAGAGGTGAGAGACGCCTTTTGTTGTTCTGTACTTGAAAGATAACCTCTGTTAGATCCGCAAGAAGAGTCCATGTGTAAAGGTTCTATTCACTGCAGTTCAGATTGTATAACCTTCCCATTCACTGTATCACAGCACAGTAGAAAACAGCTCACAAAAGAAAGAACATATGACGGAGAAGCAAGCTGGAGGCCCAAGCAACAACAAAAAAATAACTCATTTCAGTTGCTAAGCCACAAAAAAGCAGACCAGACACATTTAAGCAAACACTCCCCTGTGTGATTTCTACAGGCTGACTGAAACCTTAGTTTGTATATTTCTTTTCTCTGTATTTTCATACTGATGCTGCGTCTGGGGTCCTCTCTGAGACTCTCAGAATAAAATTGTATAGCACATTGCTTTAGAAACAGCATGTCATATGAGTAGATGGTTAACACCACTCCAACATTACCTGTCTTTACATATCCAAGAGACATGGAGAATTGAGGTAAGAGAGGCTGAGTGAGCAGGTATGCAGGCAGCTATTTGATTTGTGCAAGATACTGGGGGAGCACACAAGAGATAAAGGGAGTGAGCCACTAAAACTTTTTTCTTTTTTTTTTTTTGCAGATAACGTGACATAGTAATGGCTCATAAAGGGAAAGTAAATTGGGAGACTGAGGTTTATGACTGTAGTGGATTGGGCGGTACAGGGCCAGGGGACAGAGCGGTGGAATGACGGCGCGCTGGGACTCATATCTGGGCAGCACATACGGATACCAGGCCCATCATAAAGTCTTTTTGTTAGGGGGGTAAACTCTGTTCTGCCATAAAAATGCCTTTTCTGTCAAGGATTTTGATAACCAGCCCTGAATGTTTTATGTGCAGGAAATTGTGCCGATACAAAATCTGCTCATGTTGCTGCAGTGAACGCTGATTACAGAATCCAGAGACATGTGCATTTGGCTGTTTAAATGCACAGTTTAACCACCTTTAGGGAATGGGGCTTGAAGATAAAAAAAAACTATCTGTGTCAATTTAACTTTGATGATCTGAATATCCCTGTCTAAATGACCAATTCAACAAGAACGGAGCACATGTATTGAAACTAGGCATACAGCAAAATTGGGCCGCAGATAAGGTGGCTGCAATGACTGACATTTGACTGGAGGAAAGTGAGAGGTGAAGCTCCGACGTGGTGAATAAAACATGAGGAGGCCGACAGAGCTGCACGGAACAAAATGAGACAGCTATGTCTTTGTACTGCGCCGACCTTTGACCTCGTCGTCAAATTGGCTGACATCACACACTCCGCACACACCGGACTGCAACACGAGAGTGGAGTGAGGCTTATGATTAGATGCACTCCCATTTACATGCGCAGCACTTTAAATCTGTAAATAAATGCCACATTTCCCTTAAACTCTGCTGTTGAGGACGAAGCTGTAGTGCTGGTGTGGTTGCAGCTGCTTTGATGAACAAGAAGACAGACAGAAGCCAAAAAGTACCCTCATCAGATGCTTTTATTTGCAAACTACAAATGGTTTCTGTCTCATGCTGTTAAGCGAGCCGGCTGATGCCTGACAGAATGCAAATACGGTGCAACGGCCAGCAACAGCAGCCAGTCTTTTCAGTGATGTGCTCATTTGTTCCTGGTAATTATACTAATTTCTCCAAATTAATGTGGTAGCAATTTATTTTGTGCTACACGTAATAACTCTCAAATGACAGATTAAAATATCATTACCAAATAGATATCCAGGTGAAAAATACTTGCCCACTGCCACAAACAGTATCACAGGAAAGAGACACCTGGTTGTTTAAACTCCCCTTAGGCAGCGGACAAAGACAGGAATCATGACATCCCCAAGGAAACACAATTACTACATTTAGAGTTAAATAAGTGACTGTAAAGAGGCCTTTGTGGATTGGTTTACACTCTCAGTGAAAGTGTCTCAGCGTTTAGTTTGCAAGGCCACGTCAGATTCAGTCTGCAGAGAGGAACAGAGATGGTCCTGAGGTAATGGACCCCCTGAGGACAGCCGAGAGGGCTCACAGGAGAATATGCTTTCTGCTTTCAATTAAATTCTGCCAAGTGGAGCCTCATGTGCAGATTCCAGGCTCTGGGCGTTGTATGTGGGCCCTTGGCAGGCCGTTCAGCTGCACCCAGCCCATGATCAAGAGGCCAAGCTCTGCCATAAAATACCACAGAAACGGGCTTGGCCGGAGCTCCCAAATCTAACTCGAGGAAGTGGAAAGCCTGCCCAGGGCTGTAAGAGTTACAGGCTCTTCTCGTTGCCAGCATCCATACACATGCCATGGCTGCAATACTGGAGTTAATCAGATGCTGCTTTGGAGGAGATGATGAGTCATGTGCTTTGTGGGTGTTTGAAGAGGGATGCTCTCAGGTCAAAGTAGGTCATGGGGTAAATGGCTGTGTGTTTTATCTTATGGGTATTAAGAGTAGATCCCTTATGTAGCTATATGCTCATGGGTTGCTGATGTCAGCTCATTAGTGGCGCTACCTTCGCAAAGTCATCAGTCCATGTAGGTGCAGCAGTGCTCACTGGTTTTACAGGGAGGAAGAATGGAAGAGACAGATAAGGTAATATAAGTGCTAACATTTATCTACAAGTTAACAAAATGCCCTATATGCAAGTTAAAGTTATAAGTTAAATAAAAGTCAGATAACTTCTCTCCAAATTAGCTGCTGCTCTGTTGTTGCACTGTGTGGGCATATGAGAAATGAAAAAAAGCTAATTAAATGAGTGGAAAAACATAAGCAGGCAGATGCTTCTGTATGTAATGTGATGTAGTGTATATAGTGTAATGTGACTAGACTTAAATCAAATGCCAATTGCCATTTCTGTTTTGGCAGCTCACAGTGGCCCTACTTCTTATTTACTTACTAAAATTTGCCACTCACCTGTGAATATAACTCAGGGTTGCTTTTAACCATATGGTGGATGTTATCATAAAAAAGGCTCTGTACTGTACCTATTTCAAGGATTACTTTAGCACTTCAACTCTCATAACTATTCAAAAACTTCACTTTTTCTGATCTGATTTGGCACAACTTTGCAAAACTAAATAAATCTCGCAGACATGATGTGACCTGGCTGGCTATATAAAAGCCCTTGGACACAGTCTGGTATGTTTTTCTATTTCTATACTTCTTAATTAGTTTGCGAATCCGAGCATACATACAGAAGTAACCTTTTAGACGTGAAAAGGTTAAGACAATGTTGGTCTTCGGAACGAGGGCTTAAATAAGAACGGGTTCTGCTGCCAGGTTTGAAGTCAAGGAGGTGGGGGCTACTGAGAGAGAATCATGACACACTTTCTCAAGAGCTATAGAAAGAGGGAGTGAGAGAATTTGAGAGAGCGCAAAAAGCGGCAGCTCTCATTCTGTAATGGAGAGCTGTGGCGGGTGGCTTACCACACGTTGTACTGGTTGCCTGGAGCACCATGGCAACAGGGAGAGAGAAGGATTGAGAGAGGCGGAGGTTCAAGGACTTCACTTGTTCCAGCAACGTTTTAATTACTTTGAGCGCCGGCGTTTAGTGAAACAGATGCATTCTGGAGCTCCAGCAACAACTGGGAGAAACCCCCAGAGATTCTGGGAGGGGGGGGATATTTTTTTGTTTTTTCACAAAACCTTTCTCCCCTCACGTATTTGTGAAATTACTGCAACAATTGGAAATACAGAGAGAGATTACAGAAGCAGACTGATAATGAGAGAGGGAGGCAGAGACAGGGAGAAAGGGAGAGAAGTGGAGAGAAAAAGCAAGAGCACAAGAAAGACAAATGAGAAGAGAGATGAAGCAAAGTGAACACAGATAGAGATCGACAGTATGGGAGATACAAGCTGTTTGAAGAAGGAGGTTGGTAAGAGATATGAGGAGAAAGAACCAAGGGAAAAAGGATTGGGGGGGGATTTGTAGGGATATAAAAGCCTCAGTACCCCCTTTCAGATACACACACACCTAAAAAGACCTAAAAAAAAAAAAGTAATTATTTGGAAGATTCAAGGATCGAGGAGAGTTTTGCTCTGCTTTGTCTCGCAGCTACCACAGTTTGCATCATGCTTAAATGCATATGTACATCTGCATGTGTATTTCTGTACATCTGCTTGAACATGCAGGTCTGCGAGTGAGAATATAGCAACGAGAGCGCCTTTTTCTCCTGACGCCATGCCTAACGCGATCAGCACTCATTAAGAGCTCTCCAGAGCCCAGGAACCTCACAGACAGAAACCCTCTCCAAAAGACAACCCCCGAACCCAGTAAACACACACGGTTTCCTGCCTGTAAGCCTCTTCTCCAGTGTAAACAAACTGGCATCTACTTGAAGCACTGGCAAGGTTATTTATATAAAATGTAATACAAAAAAAAAAATTCACATGGTCTTCCTGCCAGCTTAAAAAAGTAATAAGAGCATCATTTGTTGAAGTTGGTGAACATATCATATGCTGAAAAAGTACTATATAGTATAATCTAAATGAAAACTACCTTTCATCATAATCTCTGTCTAAAAGAAAAAAATCTACCATCATTTATCAATCACCTTTTATATAATTCATTTTTGTAGTTATATTGCAGTATCAGATTATATTACCATTTTTTGTTAATCAGATTTAATTTATCTAATCCTGTTATATACTGTATAAATCATTACTGCCCAAACTGGTCCATGGATGGATAATCTACATCATAATCCTCCAGGGAATATCGGTGCACCTTGAAATCCCCAATTCATTTAGTCACATACAGCACTTTATCCTGGCTACTGAATCTAGCTGATGGTGGAAGAAGGAGCAGGCAACGGAAAAAAAAGATGCCAGAAAAGGAGCAATTTAGCTTCCTTTCGCTGGAGGAAGGTTGCAATTTTTCATCCTAATGCTAAAGTATGATCATAACAGGTCATATGTGTGCATCCCATGTCCATAGACAAGCCAAATAACATGCTACGACAAGCTAATCCATTACATCTATGGACGTTACAGCCAATCCACCTCTGCTGTAATCTGCTGCGTGAGACGAGGTAACGGAGCACATCGGGGGTGTACAACCGTCCTTGTACACGACATGTTCCCATCTTGAGGCAGGAGGGGAAGTATTTAGATCCCCAGGGATACACTCAGGGATGAGAGCGGCTCGTGGCTTTCCCTTTGTTGCCTGTAATGGATTATTTCATACAAACATGCAATTGGGCTGCGTTACTGATGGATAGCGGCCATTGTTATGGTAAAGTCACTCTATCGCCTTCCCTGGGTCCCCTATTAATCTCAGTCAAGTCAATGGCGCCATTGTGCAAAATTCACCATTAAACCGTGCCATCTTGACTACAATGGAAGTGTCAGTGCAGCACCTTCCAGACTCTTCTCGGAGAAGGAAGAAAAATAAATGTTTTCCGAACAGATTACATGGATTAATGGGTGTATTTCTAAACCTTTAGAATGTAAGGGAAAGAAAAGATGGCTGTGTATCTCATTTGTAATTGTATGAATGGTCTTTATTTGGACTGTGGACTGTGTGCAGGTGCAGGTTGAAGGTAACTAACCCCATTTCCTGACTGAGAGCGAACCTGCCCGACATGCTGTGTTAAACAACATCAGCTCTCTGACCTCGGATTGAAAGACGGGGATGGGTGGCGATAGAGGAGATGAAGATACTGACGAGAGGAACAAACCTGAGAGAGAAAAGGCCAAAAGAAAAAGAAGTCTACAGAGGCACTGCAGAAATCTGCTATTGTCCACTGTTGCTTCACTGTGTGACAATTTTTTTCTCTCAGGCTCTGTCGCTCTCATTTTCCTCTTGCCTTGTCTCCCAATCTTGTTCTCATTCTCTCCTTCCTCGTCTGTCAATTTGTGAAGGCCCCACATCATTACTGTCAAAAATCACACTGCAGTGCAAATACAAAAGCCCCACACACAATATCGCATACAGGAACACACACACACTCGTACTTTCTGCCCACTCATGTTGAAAGAGAGTGACTTTTTTCCCAGACTTGGTTCTGACACTCAGCAGTAAGCTTGTCCCGCTGGAATCCTGAGTGAGACAGACAAGCAGTGTGAACTCAGAAGGACTGAAGTCTTTGATTTTCCTGTCAAGGCGCTTTTAGCCCCCTGTCCCCCCAAAAAACAGTTTGTCTCTACCGTCCGATTGTGTCATTGTCTCCTCACTGTTTTGGTGCTCATACGAGCTTGTCGACATATCTGAGCTCACAAAAAAAAAAAAAATCTTGCAATCACGCATCACAAGTTACAATCTGTGCTTCTTGAGACATTAGCATCCCAGATCGCTGTATGATCTCGTTGACCTTCGGCTCGCTCCACCGCGTAGACATTTGTTTAAAAGACCATAGCACAATCAGCTCAAATTTGATTGGGAAGGAGTGCCAAGGGAGAATGAGAGAGAACATTCAAGATCATTTAACTGCAGGGTTCGATGAGGAGCTAAAACCGAAAGCCTCTCAGAGTCAGAGAGGAAGGTGATTAAACCCTGTCATCAAATCTTACACCTCCTTTTCAAGCCACAGGAAGCGGCTGGAGAGCGCTGATTACCATCGATGACACTCCACCCCATCCATCTGATCCCCTGTAAGAGGCTGTTAAACCCAAATGGGCTCCCTCGTTAAAGCTGGTGTCAAGTAAATAATAGATCTTTTTATCTATAGGTGGAGGGACTGGATAAACATAAAAGCGAGCTTATCAAATCTGAAAGGTGAACAGTTGAAAGGTACCCTAATCAGATCTGGTGCTGATTCTTTTCATATACTTCTTGGCAACTGATGAAGCCGCTCCGGGGCAACGCAGGCGGGTGGTTTCGCCTTAAAGTGGGAATGCTAAGTACTGTATGTGCATCACCAATCACACCAAAGGAGCTGGTCTGAGTAAGTGGAGTGCACTGACGTTTTACATTTGAGCCATTAAGATAAGCTCCTCGCTCTGAGAGATTACGCTGTGACCCAATCGATGCTAGTGCTAGTTTTTTCACCCGTAGTCATGACTTAAACAGTTCAAATATATCAACAGAATTACACCTCCGCAAAGCAGGTGAACACTCATTCTTTATTAACACTTGCCAGCAAAGAATAGTTATTAAAATGGGTCAGACTAATTACATTAATTGCAAGGTAATCACCACACACGTTTTGCAACCACTCCACAAACACGGCACACATTTCTAACGTTTACATTATACATCAACAGTGAGCTATTTATCGAAAAACTAGATTTTTTTTAGATTAGTCAAAGAGAACCTTTTAAAGACTGAAATACTGTCACATTGACCATTATTTGGATTATGCATGGCCTGAAGTTTGATTACAATTCATTAACAAATGAGAATTGCCACTTCCACATGTTGACTGCTAATCAACGAAATTTTACAGGCAATCAAATAGTGTTTGCCACAAGTTGAGCATTTACCTGTGGTGGTTGATTGTGCTGCATGAGACAGCACCATGTAACAGGTATTGTGTTGGGTCTTTAATTACTAGAAGTGCTTTCAATTATTTTTTAGTTGAAAATGTGCAGTTATGTTAACAGTGATATTCTGAGGGGAATCATTTGTGTTTTTTCCCAGGAAGGAAGGGCCAAGCCAGCCCATAAACCAGTCCAAATACTCTAGTTACATAAAATAAAATGTGTAACATTACAACAGTACATATGGCATGGCATTCTCTCCTAGGCATCCAATACATAAGTGGGATTCACATTCACAGCTTTGGATGGGGGATACACAGTCCATCAGCTCCATGTAAAAAACAGTAATTCAAAATTCAAATTTCACTTGTCACTCAAGCTGATTAATGTGGCTGTGTCCATTATGCAGAAATGGTGCATCTGCTTAAAGTGAGGAGGTCAGTGTGAAACTAGTTACAACCGAGCAGTTAGTACTGACTCCCTCAACATTTTCATACAAATGAAGATCAGCTGGTGCTACAGACTGCAGGGATTTCACTGCAGTGTGTATGTGTGCACACACTAATATTTCATTGTGTTCGAGGCTGATGGAGCTTCGCTAAATGTTGTCAAGTGACTGTCATACACAGAGCAGTGACACTTTTGCACCACTGCAGAGGATGACGACATTCAGAGACACCCGCTGCAGCAATGTGCGGCCCCTGGGGCTCCAGCTCTAAGTGTCTCAGGCATCTACACACATAGCCCATAACTCTGCCTCGCTGATAGCAGGCCTGGGGATTGTCTCTACTACCAGGGTTCACCCCTCCCCGCCTCCTTTTTCTCCCCCCACTCGCCTCGTCCCCGGCCAATACCTTGTCCCACCGGAGTCGTAAATCGCTCTAGCAGCGTTCGCCAAGAGCGATGAAGCTGAAACGTGAGCACTTACACACACATGCATGCGGATACACTTGTTCACACACAGTCAAACATGCTAACACATATGCAAGTGCAGACGCACACCACGCCAAACTGGAATCAGCTAACAACTTCAAATGCATATGATGATTAGTACAAATCCCCATCAGTACAACAAGAGATTAGATTTGTTGGGGCTAATATTATTGGGTGGGTTGCTAATGTACTGGAAGACCTAGTTATTAGTGCTTTAAAAGAAAAGCCTGTAGAGATGGGGTAGAGAGATGGGAATGGAAGGTGGGGGCTGAGACAGACACACTGACAAATGAAGAAAGTGAGGGAGAAGCTCATTAAGCTACAGTGGTTGAGGGAATAGCAAATAAAAAGCAAAAGGCTGATCACGAGAGAGCAAGGAAAGAAAGAGAAAAATAGATGAGAGCCGAGACTGAGGAAGAAAAGGAGATAAGCAAGGGAGGGTGAGAATATGGGAGGAAGGGAATTGGGGGATGTTTTGAAAAGTGGAAAGAGAGTTACAGTACAGTTACTGCAATCCTTTGCTTTCACATAAACCTATCTTGATGTCAGAATACCACTGAGTGCAAAATATGAAATTTTACCCGTTCATGCTCATTTGGATGAGGAATCTGGATGTTGCTTGTTTTTATTCTGTCAAGCTTCATTCACAGCAGCAGCAGTCTTTTCTCTTTTTTACCACTCCTGTCGGTGCTGCTATGAGTCTCACAGGGTGGCTGACATTCAGCTGTGGAGTCACTTTAGTGTTGGACTAGGGGAAAACAGCCGTATCCTATAACAGGTATTACTTTGCACATCACTCTTGCTTCAGCGCCAATGAATGGAAAATAAACCACTCCACTGAGTTGCACCCAGCTCGTCATTTACTTGCTAGCAGCTGCCAGGTACAGCTAGAGGGGCTTTTTTTCCCCCAGGAAGGTGAAGATCCTTTAAAGCAAAGTGAGATTAAGTAAAGTAAATACGCTGGTCTGTAGTCAGAAGTGATATTCGGTTACAAACTGGGAAATTCATTTTGGTTATAAAATGGTTCTATTAAGTAGAGCCAGGGGTGGTCTTTTTTGGATGTTTTTCAATGAAATATGTTCTCAGTGTGCTTGCCCTCTTTGTGTATTAGGATAAACCGTGACTTTAAATGTTTTGCTTTTTGACCCCAGTGATGGAGGCTACAGGCCTTCACCAAGGACAGAAATGTTTCTCGGCACATCGCGTTCTTAATCATCCCACTGCTCATTGCCCTGAGAGGCTTATGACTTTCCTCTTTCCAAAATGTCTGACAGTAACCCATTAACAATTAAGAAATACGGTTCACAGCACTTCCAATGGCAGAGAAAGACAAACTTCATACTCTGGCTGTTGAACTAGAATTCAATTGTAACCCTGTATTTATGTTTTAATAATCCAGTGTTACTACTTAAAAATGAGCATGTTGAAATGTTAAAGTATGTTTATTACATTGGAGACTGTGATATTGATGTTTGAATTATTGTGAAAAAAAAACTCTATATACTCTACTGCAGCACACTCAAACTCTACAATGCAGTATATATATATATATTTTCACTTCAGTATTTGATGCATTATAGTTTTTACTGGAAAATGAATCAGCCAGAAAATATATTTGCAAGTAAGTGAAATTAAATAAGTACATTTTTAACAACCTGAATCCCATAAAGCTTAGTTGAGATTGAAATCTACCTTGAAATATTGCTCATGGCAGCGTGAGCCGTGTCCTTTCCTGTCCAATATGTTTATTGGCGATACCTGACTGCCTTCAGCACCTTTATAATTCATTACGCCGTGATTAAGCTTGCCAGAAAATATTAAAGTCTCAATTACTTTATTAGCTTTCACTGCAGAATAAAAAAGAATTTCATTGCAATGTCCCCAAGGTGTGCACATAGTGTACACTGCTATGATCATGTCATGACCTGAGAGTTATTCATTCCTTTACAGTTTCATGATTTTTCCATCTAGCCCTACATTATTTTCAACCAGGTTTTAGATTATCTGTTCAATTCATTCCTATGAATACCCCCGAGGCGATACCAGTTATAAAGGTTACACCCACATGACCATTGGTACTCATCATATTGTGACTACAAAGACATGCAAAAAGACAGAAAATTCTTAGAGATAGATCGAGGACAAAGTGTGAGGCAGCCTTTGCGCGTGGCCTTTTGAAACAGGTACAAACACTTCTGCCTTTAAACGTAGTTGGGCAAAATATTGGATAAACTCATTTGTTTTAAGTATAGTGAACCATTAAGGCCTCATCGAGTAAAAGTCCCAATGAAGCATATAATAAACAATAGATAAAAACACGTTCAGAAAGATACACTACACAAAAACTTTTTTTATTCCTACTTTTTACAAGTCTATTGTTGTATTGTTGTTATGCATGAAGGTTATGTTCTGCTTGTGATTTCTAAAAGTACAAAAGCACTCATACAACCACACACATTCTGATATTATCAGCATGCTGTGAATGCCTGCCGAGGACCACAGATAGACAACGCTCAGAAAGGATAAAACCGGTTCACCCATGTTTATTTACTAATTCATCATTTGATTCCCAACAGGATTCAACTCTAATTTCCATTTCCTGTCGAACAACAATTTTTTTTTCTCCAAAGCAATGAACTCTATTAGGATATAGCTGCGAGGGCAATTTTTTAGCTCCACAAGATGTCCGCTACAGAAAACAATGTCCAAAGCTGCCACTGATCCGAATGACACAGTTATTTACCAACAGCTGGAATTTGAATGTCACATCTGATAGAACACACAAGAACCACAAAAACAGATCAAATGAAGATCAAATTATCAATATCAGTCATTAACCAATATTAATATACAGGCTGGAAGTTGAAGTTCTCCGACCAGTAAAACAAAATGTTTCCTCCTCAATAA
The DNA here is from genome assembly GCA_037176925.1 of Amniataba percoides. Classification (NCBI taxonomy): domain Eukaryota; kingdom Metazoa; phylum Chordata; class Actinopteri; order Centrarchiformes; family Terapontidae; genus Amniataba; species Amniataba percoides. The sequence continues at coordinate 6,476,460 of JBAJHX010000002.1, read as the reverse complement.
GCATGTTGTTCTAAAGAAATGTTTTGCCCACTGACAAAGCAAGCTGATGCTGTCCATATTCAAAATAGATGGTAGCTAATATCAGATTTTAAATATAATAAAGTACAGAATCTGTGATTTCAAATGCACCAGTATTTTTCCCAAATGGCGTATACTAGAAGCAATGAATGAGTATAAACTCTTACTGCTTGTAACGTTTACTTGGTCATGGTTTGGATGGTGTATAAAAAGAGTCTTAAAAGAGAGTTCAGGGAAAGTGTCAGCGTTCCATTTTAGATTATTCAACAGAATCCACAGTCCCCTCCTTTTCTGCTTCATTCAACCATTCACACCGTTCTCTCTTTCCATTATGCAAACTCACTCTTTGATCTCAAACAGTGAAAGGTGGCTTTATCTTAGAACAACAGAGAGACAGACGATCAGAGACTTAGCAGACCTCAGAGAAATCTGGATGAGAATAGAAAGATAGAGGAAGAGAGAGGGAGAGAGGGAAAGAGAGGGGGTAGGGGGTGGATACAGTAATCCCAAAAAAATTTGTCAGCTTTTGAAGGTGGAAAGCATATGCACCTTGCTTGAAACACCATACAAATAAAGCTTTTCTAACATAAGAAGAATACTTCATCTATAGTACACAGTATTAATGTATGTGAGTACGTATGTGTTTGCACATATATATACATACATACATATGTATACACACAAACGTGTATACACACACATGCACACACCTGTCCTTGGTATAAATGTAAAGTTAGTAAAGAAGCCCATTAGGGTACACTCACTGTACCTTAAAGAGAAAATCCACCATACGTTAACTGCTGGACCACAGTCTTAACGGTTTAGGATGCTTGAAGTGAATTACGTTGTATGACAAGTCATCTAACCATGCCTAAAGACAAAAACTGTCTTTTCCCATTCCAAATGGCAACACTCAAACTACTCTCCATTCAAAAAGTGTTTCTTGTCTCGAGGTTTCTGCAGCCTCAAACCAATCAGAGAGCGTCTTCAAACCAACCAATCAGAGAGCGTCTTTAAACGAACCAATCAGAGAGCGTCTTCAAACCAACCAATCAGAGAGGGTCTTTTAACCAACCAATCAGAGAGGGTCTTTCAACCAACCAATCAGAGAGGCTCTCTTGACCAACCATTCAGACAGGCTCTTTTAACCAACCAATCAGAGAGCATCTTCAAACCAACCAATCAGAGAGGGTCTTTAAACCAACCAATCAGAGAGAGTCTTCAAACCAACCAATCACAGAGGGTCTTCAAACCAACCAATCAGAGAGGGTCTTTAAAAGAACCAATCAGAAAGGCTCTTTTAACCAACCAATCAGACAGGCTCTTTTAACCAACCAATCAGAGAGACTCTTTAAACCAACCAATCCGAGAGGGTCTTTAAACCAACCAATCACAGAGCTTCTTCAAACCAACCAATCAGAGAGGGTCTTTAAACCAACCAATCAGAGAGCGTCTTCAAACCAACCAATCAGAGAGGGTCTTTAAACAAACCAATCAGAGAGCGTCTTTAAACCAACCAATCAGAGAGTGTCTTCAAATCAACCAATCAGAGAGGGTCTTTAAACCAACCAATCAGAGAGGGTCTTTAAACCAACCAATCAGAGAGAGTCTTCAAACCAACCAATCACAGAGGGTCTTCAAACCAACCAATCAGAGAGGGTCTTTAAAAGAACCAATCAGAGAGGCTCTTTTAACCAACCAATCAGACAGGCTCTTTTAACCAACCAATCAGAGAGACTCTTTAAACCAACCAATCAGAGAGGGTCTTTAAACCAACCAATCAGAGAGCGTCTTCAAACCAACCAATCAGAGGGGGTCTTTAAATAAATCAATCAGAGAGGGTCTTTAAATGAACCAATCAGAGAGGGTCTTCAAACGAACCAATCAGAGAGCGTCTTTAAACCAACCAATCAGAGATGGTCTTAAAAAGAACCAATCAGAGAGGGTCTTTAAACAAACCAATCAAAGAGCGTCTTCAAACCAACCAATCAGAGGGGGTCTTTAAATGAACCAATCCGAGAGGGTCTTTAAACCAACCAATCATGGAGGGTCTTTAAACGAACCAATCAGAGAGGGTCTTTAAACGAACCAATCAGAGAGTGTCTTCAAACCAACCAATCAGAGAGGGTCCTCAAACCAACCAATCAGAGAGGGTCTTTAAACCAACCAGTCAGAGAGCGTCTTACAAACCAACCAATCAGAGAGGGTCTTTAAAAGAATCAATCAGAGAGGGTCTTTAAATGAACCAATCAGAGAGGGTCTTTAAACCAACCAATCACACAGCGTCTTCAAACCAACCAATCAGAGAGGGTCTTAAAAAGAAACAATCAGAGAGGGTCTTTAAACGAACCAATCAGAGAGGGTCTTTAAACCAACCTATCGCAGAGAGGGTCTTTAAATGAACCAATCAGACAGCGTCTTCAAACCAACCAATCAGAGAGGGTCTTCAAACCAACCAATCAGAGAGGGTCTTTAAACCAACCAATCAGAGAGCGTCTTCAAACCAAACAATCACAGAGCGCCTTAAAAAAACCAATCAGAGAGGGTCTTTAAACGAACCAATCAAAGAGGGTCTTTAAACCAACCAATCAGAGAGGGTCCTCAAACCAACCAATCAGAGAGGGTCTTTAAACCAACCAATCAGAGAGCGTCTTCAAACCAACCAATCAGAGGGGGTCTTTAAACGAACCAATCAGAGAGGGTCTTCAAACCAACCAATCAGAGAGGGTCTTCAAACCAACCAATCAGAGAGCGCCTTAAAAAGAACCAATCAGAGAGGGTCTTTAAACGAACCAATCAGAGAG
>JBAJHX010000002.1:6442269-6469067 GCA_037176925.1 Amniataba percoides | reverse complement strand
AATAAGTGTTCAATAAAACTCAGCCTTGTGAAAAGTTTGGAAATTGTTCTTTTGTTCATTGAGCAACTGACTAAATTTGGACTTTTTAAAGGGGGTGTACTCATTTATGCTGAGCACTGTACCTCTGAGTGTCCAACTAGTGTCTGTTTTTATCACCGTGAGTGTGTGTAAGTGGATTTGTGTTAGTCTGTAGCTATGTGTGTCCTTGCCTGCATGTTTGTGAGTCTAAAGTTGTGCATCACAGGGATAAACAAAACAATGTTAGGCTGTAAATCACATCGCCTCAAGACCTCTGAGACACTGACGCGGATGTTTGAATTTATAAGCATGTGCTGCAACTAAAGACAATTTGATGTGGTTCCTGTGCATGGTCCCTACATGTGCTTTAATATTTGTGGGCTCAAAATCAAATAAATTTGATGCCAAGTTGGTTACAATCTCGCAAATTGTTGGCTTGTGTTGCTCTTTTTAGGATTAAGGAAGGGTTAACTACGTATAAGTTGTTCCACGATTTATAAGATGAAGTAACTTGGCTGAAATCTTACGATTTTGAAAGCTTTTGGAATTTGAGTTCCTAATCGGTTCCTGTCATGATATCAGAGAATAATTTAAGAATGGTGGGATTTAAATATTGATGAAAATATATCAAAGAGCATAAGGAATCAGATTTTGCATTCGGCAGAAAGAAATGTAATCAATTTTGTATGAGAAGTTTCTTAAGCAATTTGCAGCCTCTGTTAGCAAAGACTTCTAAGACCCACCACAATGATGAGCATTCATGTGCCTTACTTTTATTTAGTTTGCCCTCTTGGAGTACTGTTTCTTGTTTGACACTGGCCAAAGAAAACATTTAGTTTGGCCAAGCTTTCACAAATGTATCACAATTAAAGATTAAATGAATGTATCAAATGTTGAATTGCTGTCTTTTCAACAATAAAAAACAGCTGATTTAATCAAAGAAATGCTATAATCCTGGGATGTGGTAGCACGGTGGTAACGGTGACTCCATCCACTGCCTCTCTGCTCTGTTTGTCCCTCTGGACCAATCGATAATTATTATGATTTTTATGATTATCACTTGTTTTATTGTTGTTATTGTCATAGCTGCTGCTATTCTTATAATTATTATAGTCAGAAAGCATGCCAGCCTACCCTTCAACAACAATGACATCACAGTCAATATTTTCCTGGGACAGTATTTCTGTGCCTACCCCTCTTTCTTTGTGACTTTGAACATGAAGTTATTATTTATCATGATAAAGGTGCTTTGCAGAGCAGTTTAGCTGATTTACATGTTAGCCAGAAACAGGTTATATGACCGATTAGTTCTTAATTGGTTTATTAATGGATTTCATTAATCAGAGCTGCTTTAACATGTGCTGCTTCTGACACTGTTTCAGGAAACCTTGAAAGTGTAGTGTGGAGAGGCAAGATATTCTAGGAAAAAAACTGCTTTACTGTACTGTAATATGAACAGTATAGCAGGATGTGACATTGCTGTCCACAGTAAGCTGTAGTGTTTAAATTTTTCATGTGTTTTCCCTGCCCTCCAGACAACCATTAAACTCTTAAACTCTCGGGGCACCAGCAAAGAAATGTGCAAAAAAGAGCACTTTGACAGCGTGACATGGAGGAGCAATGTCTGTTTTGAAAAAAGTTACAAGTCAAGAATTTTCTCCATCTCTCTTGTTCTGTGTCTGCAACTCACCAGGACTTGGATCTTGAATGGGCCAATAACATGCCAGAGTGGTGTAAAATCAAAGCCCTGCAGGAGATAAGAGAATCTGGGTTATTGGTTCGTCATTTGGGCAATCACTAGTGCCTGAGGCTCCACCGACACTGGAGGGTCTCTCTGTACAAATTTAAGGCACATTAGGAGTTGAGATGGCTGGGGAAGAGCAACTGGACTACCTGGTCTCTCTTCGGCAACGCAGCTGGCTTGGTCTGATTAATTGGCCCTAGATATGCTGCATTACTCTGTTCCATTACATGAACAGCTAACTCATGGGGTTCACGCAGTGCATGTTGTTAGGTCTGTGCAAGAAATGCAGTGAGTCAGCAGAGATCAGTAAGAAATGGCCCTGGGAGTTTTACACTAGAAAAGAAAGAAAAAGATGTGACTTTTATTTTGTTTCTTCCCACGCATCCTGCAGGAATCAGATGGCTTCCATGTCGTATTCAGAAAGGTCATTATTTGTTTTTGTTTTTTTTCATTTGGTTACCAGTGTTCATGTTCAATTCATTCAAAAAGGTGAGACAGCATTCACTCAAAGTCAATCACAGCACAGTGGCTCACAACCTCTCCTTTTCTATAACCGCACAATTACAATATTTATGAGAACTCCTGCTGATGGAAAGACTATTTCGCCGTCCCACCACCTCCCCCCACACAGCACCACCACCTCTCCCTATCTCCTATTCTCTTTTGTAGTCCTCATTCTTTTCTGTGGGCTTATTTTAATGAAAAGTTTGGTGGCGAATCGCTCGGGGATTCGGCAGTCTTGTAATTTCCACAACGCGATGACGTGAATAACTATGAGCCGATGGTCCTAAAGACACTTGCAGCGCCCAGAATAAATACATTTACAAAACAGAGACGAATAAAGGGCAGAGCCCCTCTTCATGTGAACCCTCTTTGCCCCTGAGAGCATCTGACAATAAGTCACATAAAATGATTGAAAAATGAGATGTTCCTGACAATGACCTAAAAGAGGGGTGAACAGAAGGGAACGCAAATGTTCCCATCAGGGTGAATATCTTCTAATACACCTCCGCCGGGGGAAGATTATTGATAGCGAGTGTATGATTGTGGGTGGGGGGAGGGGATGGCAGCATTAAAAATACTCGTACCACCACTGCTTCAGCTGCACCACCTCTCCTTCATTCCATTAAACCTTGCTGCTATAATATGCATCAGAATTGCTACTGGTGCTGTGCTACAGCAAGTGAGTGAAATCTCAATCATTTGAACTTGAGGCTTGTGTCCTGGTGAGCGATGACTTATTCATGGCATAGTGTGCGTACCAGGGGAAGATTATCCACCCATGGGGCCCACCCTCCTACCAAGGGCATTGTGAAGAAATGTTAACCTGTGGTAAAGCGTTCTATGTGCACCCTGGAGCATCTGTTGACTCAAACAACAGAGAGAAATATTAGAGAGAAAAAAGATTTTGAGAAGATTTTTTAAAAGCTGCTCTGTCAAACTATAGGTAAGCAGTGTGGATGTGTAGTGTGCTGCTGAATGGAATGACGCAACATAAATACAATGGCGTGTTGCTGCCATAAATTCCTGTGATGACGTGACACAGTCGTGCCACTGGAACGGCTACAAAGAATAGTCAAAATGACATAATAGTCCCTTTATTGAGCCAAACTCTAAACATGCTGGACCCTGCAATTCCCATAATGCAACAAAACCATCTTTCTGCCTCTGTTTAGTAAATCAGTCTGTGCTTCCAATTTGTAACATCTTTCTGTTTCAGATCTGTAGACTCTAAACCAGGCTTACCACTGATCAGGAGCTGACCACTGGAGCTGTACTGGATGAACTCACAGGCTCAGTCCTGAGACCAGCACTCCTGACTCTTGTATGTATACTGGTCCATGCTTTTGGTTTGGACATTTCTGAGTCATAGTCAATGTCAATAATAGTGTACTTGTCCTTATGCAAATGCCTCTCTAAGAGATCCATAGTTAGAATAACTACCCAGTCTCGACATCCACACACAAACAACCCCGAAGGCCTTCTCCACACAACTTCGGAAATTACAGCAGTAATTTTTACACAGACTTCTGCATGGAGACAAAAGCTTTAGTGTAGCAGGTGTAAATTTCAATTGACAGTTTGTGCTCTCACCACTAATTGAACATGCAGTTTTTTTTTTCCTTTTGAGGATGATTACATTTATAGCCACAACTGAGGAGACAACTATGCAGCATCACCCATGTGACTACGAGGTGACACAGCTAATTGCACGTAATTGTAATCACCTGGAGCCCCAGGTGTAAAACAAATACTGATTGGATTAAATTATATCCTGCAAAAATTAAGACCAGGGGGACTCTGTGTCCTGAGGCAGGACAAGCATCACACACGTTAGAGGATTTGTAAAATGTAACACACGCATATCCCTCATCAACATGATACATTGATTGTCGTAATGCATTGTATGTACATCCGTATCTAGAATCCCAGCCGAGCCAAGGCAAGGGAACTGTGGGTAATAGTGGCACACACTCCAGGGACGGCTGCCATTTCATGGCTGGTCACTCTGGCCTCTCCGAGCACTGTGGTGTGATCGATCTACACGTAGACCCTCTCTCTCGTCCTGCCTTTTGCTGCTTCCCTCCCTCTCTCCCAAGACATTTTACACTGGCTTACGCAGTGATGCATTTGATTGCACAGCACCTCACCAGGGCCAACTCATCAAAAACTTGATCCAGGGAGAGGCATGTGGGGGAATAAGTTTGGTGAAGCTATCTCTAGTGGAAACCTGTGGATAAGATAAACTCTGTTTAAAACTTGAGAAACTACCAAGCAGAACATTTTCAAAAATGACAAAATGTAGTGTCATACTATCAGGGTAGTAGTCAGAGTAAAATATGTACAGTAGATAACAGAGCACGGTTTCTGAATTCCCACACCTCCACTGATACATGAATAATGTTTAAGAAATATTTAAACTTTTAAAGGGTGAGGATCCAGCAATCAAAAGCCTGCAGTCTATGCTAGCTATGACACAACTTTTCCATTTCAACAGCTCAGCTTGGGAGCAACAGCAGCTCTCTGGTTCATGTTACACTTACAGCTACTGTACAACCACAACAGGCCAGCTATCCCATACAATGAGTGTCCTTTAGTTAACCGTGTCACTGCTTCAGACCAGCCATTTAAAGATTTAGTGGGCTGTCCCAGCTCTTTACTTAAACTTCTCACAGTGTTGGGTTTTATTATTGATGAGACACTGAGTGCAGGATACTCAAAAATGCAAGATTTGCAAACTTCTGTCAGAATGAACACTCCTCTGTCGCAGTGCCCGTACCGTATGTCAGCTGCCACTGTCATGAAACATGACATGAAACTAGGAGGAATATTATGTGTGTGTGTGTGTGTGTGTGTGTGTGTGTGTGTGTGTGTGTGTGTGTGTGTGTGTGTGTTTGCTTTCCCTGTACTTGGTGAAGATGACACCTCATTATAGTTTGGACATCTTCTTGGCTCAACCTCTGGCCCACATGCGCTGCCAGTAGACCACTGCAAACTCCAGAGGGACCGTTACAAGCCTCCTCACTCTCAGCTCACACAAAGACAGCAGAAGCAATTAGGTGTCCACTTGATAACTTTCTCAGGGTAGATGGGCCTTTCTAAACCTGTCTAAATCTGTACGTCCATGCTCCTACCAACAGGTAAATATGAGAAACCGCTGCCCTATAACTCTGTCTGTATTCACACAAGCAGACCGAGCAGGGTGTTCTAAGCTGGATTTGGTTGAGCAAACAAGTTATGTGACATAAAATCTGTTTGTACAAATACGAGACATTGTGCTTGAGCGTGTGCAGCTCTCGGTGAGAAGGCCAGGGGAAATGGCAAAATTACTTGTACAATCCCTTTTGTAAATGGCCAGTCTATCCCTCTCTGCATCCCCCAGTGTCTTGCACAAACTTGCTCTCCTTCAATTTTCTTTTATCTTAGGCTGTAGGTGTACGTATCTCAAGCCTTTTCTCTGTATCGGAGCTCTTTTGTGTAATCTCAGTATCAAATCATGTCATACGCCCATGTGTGTATGTATACACACACAGTGTCTTTCTCACGGGAACAATGCTGTTCCTTGGTTGAGGGAGCAGCCTGGTTAGATAAGGGCAGAGACCTGATCACATCTGAGACACACTTCTCACATGGGGCTCTGGTGTAATTACAGCCCCCACCCATGGTGACCATCCGCCTGTGTGTGTGTCTTCGTTTTTGTGTTTAGCTTTGTCAGTACATACTAGTAATGTAATAGTGATGTAATAGTCTATATTTCCAGATCCACTCTTAGTACAGTCTGGTGAATTTGTGCAGTGTATCTTCATGACCACTCATGCAGAGCCCTATAGAAAGAAGATAAAAAAAAAGGTTTTTCACTTGAGAACAAGAGTTGACTAAAGACAAAAAAAACTCTATTACATGATTTATTTTCCCTTTTCTATTATCAAATCTGTATAAATAAAAGAAGAAAAGATGTAAACAAATACAGCAGAACAGTTCAAGGATTTCTCAGGGTTGGAATAATCAAAGTGCAGAAAGTATTAGAATGTCTCTAATGCTTTATTTTGTACATTCATTTCTACATACTCAGATACTGTGACACATTGGTCCCATTCAGCACTGCTCCTACAAGATTTTTTTGTTTGTTTGTTTGGTACTCAGCTCAAGCTAGCAACAGGGGTGACATAAGATGAGAATCAATGTGTTAACTCTTTGCTGGTGTGTTGTGCCAGCTGAATGAAAAAGGAGGAGAAGAGAACTGCTATGACATGTTTTGAACAGCATCAGGAAACAGAAAAAAGAGGGAGTAATGGAAAGAATACAGCATCAGTCAACTGCCAAAGATGTGTGGCGGCAGAGAAATACCAACTTTGGTTTAACGAAAGTTTCACCAAACTAAGAGCATGTTAGGAAGGGACAGAGCAAGGACAAAAATCCCTGTTTGTCCCTGAAAGAATAGCTCTATCGATTGCCCAATGCAGATAATTTTTGGCATTGGAGGTTTTATACCTGTGGATGCTACTGTTATGGATGAGCTGGGCGGATAAAGGTTCACTGTGCCCGAGATGATCAAATGAGAGAGGGGCAAAAAGAGAGAGAATCACAAAGGTGAAAGAAAACAAACCTGAAGAGAAAGTGGTTGGCAGTGCAGATGAGCTAATAATGTCTCAAGTCCAAAAACTCAATAATAAAGTTGCAACAAACACGCACAGCTGAATAAATGGATAAGTGAGTACTCTTGTAAAAACTTTAGAAAGAAAGATAGATAGAAAGATAGAAAGATAGATAGATAGATAGATAGATAGATAGATAGATAGATAGATAGATAGATAGATAGATAGATAGATAGATAGTTTTCTAAAGTATTTTTTAAACACAAGCAATACCTACTAACGCTCCTTAATACCTACTTGATACCAATAGAACTTTCTTTTTCTCACTGTCTGCTGCCGCCCCCTACTTTCTCACTGTCCCTCCTTCCTTTTGCTTCTCCGTACGATTATCTCCCCTTCCTTTCCACCACAGGCTGAGAAAATAGATGGTTTTGGCCAGGAAAACGTGGCTTTGTGTGGGGGAGATTGCACAACAGTGTGTTTCATTTGCACAAAGTCAGTGTCTATGTGTGTATGCAGATGCCCGTGCGTATATAAAGCCAAAGCGTCTTTTGTAAGTAATGCAATAGGATTATAGCGGTGTAGTCCTGCTGTTTTCTGTGTAAGAATCTCTGAGGCTTTTCAAATACACGGGCCTGTGATTGAATTACCTTTTGTTCAAAGTTGCTGCCTTACATGGTGCAGCAGAAGGCGACGTAGGTGTCCCACGTACTGCATGCATATTCACACCCCTCGGTGGGCTTGTGTGTGTGTGGCGTATGGGCAGTGTGACCAAGCATGTAATTCCCCACTCAGAGCAGCCGCCTATGGTTTAGCACGCTACCATGGTTCCTGCAGAGGTGTGGTGTCACAACACTGCATTTATGTTGATATGGCATATCTCCTACCACTGCAGTGGAAAATAACCCAGACTTCAGAAAGTTCATAACAGCCTAAGAAAAAAAGCTGCAATGCACAAGATAACTAAACTCTCCTTAATTTGCAAGCCACAACAAATGTGTCAAAATACAGGGTTCATCAGATTATAACAATCTGACCATCGTTACAAAGTTTGCGAACAAAAAATACCAGACTTGTATTTGTTGATCTGAACTGAAGAAAAACAACTCAATTGGAATCAATCTAACACCAAAAATAACATCATTCCTTGAAGAAGAACAAACTTTGAAGAAATAAGCTAATTCCACTGCACTGTTGCCATGACACTGTTGTAACTGGTGAAAAATGTGATTTGGTTTCTCACTTTTCCTTTCTGAACACCTCTATCATCTACTTTAAAAACACGGGAGTATGATAAAGCATGAGTCACTGAATGATGACATAACAGGTGCCCTTTCAGCACAGGTAACTGAAGACAAATATGCACTTTTCTCTGAACACTAATTATTTACGTAATTATAGCAACAACTGTTGCCAAGTGAAGGCTTACTGAGTTTGCCTCTGTTCCAACTTTGTGTCTAAAATTACAACAGCACAAAAGACGCTGGGATGCATGTAACACCATTCAAATGAGGGCAGTGACATAAAATGGCATTTCATTTTTTGAGACATCACTATGCTTTAATGATATTTTGTTACATCAACCTAGCCCCTGAAGTGCAATCTCTCTGATATTAGAACTATTTTTGAGGGTTTTACAGCAAAGCACACACAGGGAAAAAACAGCATATTCAAATACTGATCAGAGAGAAAAGCCAAAGAAACTGTTTGTCAGGTCAGTCCAAAGCGTTTCGCATGCTGGAGGTGTTTGACGCATGACTTTCAGACTGCTACGTGGAAAACATGCGCTCAGAAAGCCTGTGAAATCATTGCCATCATACGATCATTCAGCAGCTCGGATGATGACAGTTGAAGGGCAGACTACCTACTACTACTCCTTCACTGGCTGTAAAAGTGAAATATTACTTCACAGCCCTGATTGATGTAAGTATACTTATCAGTCTGTGTTGAACTGGTATCACCCCACTAAAGATTTTTGTGTTTGAATCAATACATTTTTGCGCTCTCAAAATGATTGACCGGTTTGCAGCTGCAAATGCTGACTAAATACTGCAGGAAAAAAAACAAGATGTGCCCGTTTTTTAAAAGCTAAACATGTTCATACAGATAAAACAAAAAAAACACACTTCAGTGAAATACTGCAGTGTGGAAAAGATCCAAAAGAACTGCAATTAAAAGAGTAATCAAACATCAAAAACTGACTGTGTTCACACCCTTTCATATTTTTCTCACAAAAAACACAATTTATTTGCAAAGGAATTTATTATGATTTCACCATCTCTTGCTTCACCTCTGGTAGATGTTATGTTTCTCATGTGTATCTATAAAAAGGGACACTTCATCTTTGCATGCACGGCACTTTCAGAGCAAGGATAACTGGTGGTGGTGGTGGTGGTGGTGTGGGTTGTGTGTGTCCACTATGTTACGGCAGAGCCACTGCGGCTGTCCTTCAGTGATGCTGACAGAGGATATAAATTCATTACTCCGTGAAGCAGACAACCCATCATTCTCAACACAGTGGTTCTGCATTCACATACAGTGCACATTGCGTATGCATGTGTGCAGCACCTCAGTGTGAGCAAATGTGTGAGTAGCAGTGTGTGTATGTGTTTGTGTATTTGTTTGCACTCCCCAGTCTGGTGTGTGGGTGTCAAAACTGGTGAAGGTCAAGCAGATAGGTGGGGTCAGCTGACTGTTATTCAACAGCAGCTATAACAGAGGCTGCCAGGAATATTGATTGACAGCATTTACAGCAGACAGCTCCACTTGGCATGTCATTGACATAAAATGTAAGACTTCCACCCCAGTCAAGGAGCCCATGATTGTCTGCCTGCATTTATCACACTTTTAGAATATACTGTTTTGTGGACCATGAGCTGACCACAAAATACATGTGAATATTGATCTAAAGGGGCTACAGAGTGTGTGTGTGTGTGTGTGTGTGTGTGTGTGTGAGTGTTGTATGGTTGTATGTTCACCTCTTCACAAATGTTCCTGACCTTCCATGCCAAGAAAATGTATTGTCTGTGAACCACCATTATAGATGATAGGATTGTGAGTGTGCAGCCATGCTAGCTGCTCTATGCAGCTTTTTTTCAGCTGTTTGTCTGCACTTTTGAGCTAAATGCTAACATCAGTGTGTAGAAATGTTCAATTCAAGATAGCCTTTATTAGTCCCACAGAGGGGAAATGCACAAAGGCATAATGACATTGTTAACATTCTTATGTTTAACAAGTATAATGTGCACTATGTTGTTTTGGCATTTTACCATGGTAGGATTTGCTAATTGGCAATAAACACAAAGTACAACTGAAGCTGATAAGAAAGTCAGTTGCAGGTATAGGACAAACTGAAATTTTGATCTGACAACAGCACTAGATCAAAAGTCAGGCAACTATAAATTCATTCTTTTGTAATCTTAGGTATCACAGGTCTCATGCTAATTCATTCAATTCTTATTGAGACATATCCATTTTAAGCCAGGGAAGGTGATAACCAAACTTATTAGGAGAGATGAACACCATCCTTCCAAAAGATAATCTCTCGTTTGGTGTTTTGATAATGATGACAGTGTTGGAAAATTCACATTTTAACAGAGCCACTGAATCCCCTCATTGTGGGGCTCAAGCATTCTGGCCTTTTCTTTAATTTCTGTAAATAAATATAGTTTCACGGTTTTCAGTTTAATTCAGTCTTAATTCAATCTTAACAGAAAGTGGGTTATTTGTACATTCTTCTAGTGGTTCTCATTTTCTACCTATTCCCTTGGTGATTTATGACTGGCAGAGGTATAAAGGATATTGCTTTAAATGCATCAAAAATGGCCCTTCCTCATCCGCCAAATGGGGTTATTCAATTGCCACCCAATATGGCAGGGACAAATGACAGCCATTAGGGTGCAAAGCCTCCAGTTGCACTTTGGCCTGAGCTTCTCACCTACTGATTATGTTAGGCATTCATCAGAAAGGGTCTGATCACCAGCCAGAATCTTCAAAAAGATCATTATTTTCTTGTTAGGGCTACTACAGCAATTTAATACTCTTTGAGCCTGGAAACTTCACTTGAGTACTGTTATCATACTGTCAGCATTACAAAAAAAAGCACAAAAACACATGTAAAAACACGTCTTCATAGAAGCAACACTAAAAATGGTAGTTAAGATTATATGAGAAGTATAAAGTGCTACAAAAGGTTTGAGGAGGTTCAAAGAGGCTTGATGAGGTCATAGAGCTCAGACAGATCAGAGACAAAGACGCTGTGGTATTTCCCCAAAATGTCATTGTCTTTGATGCTACCCACAGTCTGAAATGGAAAGAAAAAGTGAATAAGGACTGGACAAAGAAAAGGAGGACTTTCAAATTCTCTGCGCCTCTCGGTGTGAGACAGCAAAAGAGAGATAGAGAGATGAGGAAATTGGATTGAACATCTGAGTGGAACAGAGGATAAGAGAGAAATTGTAAAAAAAAAAAAAAAAAGAAGTAAAGGGTACAAAGAGCCGATGAATAGAAGGGGGAGGAGAAGTAAAACTCTATCACCAAATCATCAAAGCCCGCCAGTCTATGAGAGAAAGAGAAAGGCAAATCTAAAATGGCAGAAAGAGAGACACATGGCTCTATTTTTGTGACAATGCATTGTGCATGATGGAGACATTTCTACATCAATTTGGCATTTGGGGTGTACGGCACAATTGTGGTGTCAAGAAAGAGGGAGATTTTGTCCTTTCACTCCCCACCTGTTCAGACATGGAGTGTGACGTATCATGTCCTGTGCTCAGTTAATGCCTCTAACAAGCCTTTGCGACTCTCCAGAATTCTTCCTACGAGAATATGACTGATGTGCTGCACAACACTGAAGGAAAAGTGCATCTTATGGCTGCAACATCTAACAAAGGACTGTCCTCGTATGCCATGACATGCTATTCAGATGCTTTATTGGTTTCTGAGACAATTTAATTAGAGCAATATTCTGCTGTTACTGTACCGGAAGACCTTGTGCATTTGACAGCAAGAATTTAATACTGAGCTACAGAGACATTGCCTTTTTTATTGCATTAATGTTTTCTTAGTCTTCATGTTTGCAATTTGATTTCCAAGAACATAGATACAGCTTGTGAATGCTGGTGACTTTTATTTATTTCTTTTAACTATCCTTACAGAGATCTGGTAATCTAACAAATTAATGAATAAAAAAAGACTGAACTCACACTGGTAAATTACAGTTTCCAAGTTTTTTTTTTCATTTCACATGAATAGTATAGATGGAAAGCAAAGGTTTGTGCTGTAGCAATAAGCATTCATAAATGACGATATAGCAGCATGGTGTTTTCCCCTCACTTTCTGTGGGAGTTAATCAATTTGCAATCCATTATGGGACTTACCAATGACAAAAGCATTTATTTTATGCAAATGAGGAAACTGCTATTTGTTGAAAAATCATTACTTAAGGTGGATGCATATGTGTTATAAAAGATTTTTGTTGTACTCTCTGGGATCCCTTTTCTCTATATCACTGTCCTCCAGGATTACAGATACAAACGGAGACGAAGCTGTTTAGCACTATGTCACATAAATTGTGGAAGAATTTGCAATTTGCTTATTTACACAATGTTTGCTAATGAGCAAGCTACTCGCCAGCTTGCGAGCGTCGACACGCCTGCCGCAACGAGCGAGAAGTGGCGGAGGTGATGATGCTCCATTTGTTCGCTTCCACTGGGGCCCCTCCGTCACACTGTGTGCCTGTGGCCACTAAATTATAAGAAGTCAGCTGCCATGCAAGTCTGCATTGTTAGTCACTGATTCCCAGAAGCACAGCTAACAGAGCAGGCCCCCTCAATTGAGGTGATACGGCAAAGTCGGCAGGATCTGCGAGCATGTGTGCATCTGCCCGTGTGTCTTTTCAGCCAGCTCTACCCTTCAGTCTTAATTACCAGGAATAAGAGATGAGGGGTGCATCCGGCAAGAAAGAGAAGGAACAGCATTAAGAAAGGCTTAAAGGAACATCTGTTTGCTAAAATGTGGTTGAGCTTGTGGGTTCATTTTTTGAAACCACATGACTTAAGAAAATATGCAGTGATCACAGGAGAGTTATCTTGCATTTGCATTAAGACAATAAGTAAACTTTTCTCTGCTCACCGCTGTGAGACACTGAGCTTAAAATTCACCAGCTGCTTTTTTGAGTTTGCACATGCCAGCTGGATTTTTTCAATAGCATATAGTCTCACAATAATGGGTTAGTATCTTCAAATAAGAGGTGTAGTTTATTAATAATTTCACACCTTTGGAAATATGTACGCAGTATAACTGACAACAAAGGCCTCTCGTACACAACTGTACAAATGAGGAGGAAGAAATTCCTGCGCCGATGCCTGTGAAGATCGAGTTTTGAACTGTTGGGGGTGGCATGACATAAATTCTTCCAAAGGCCTGTAAAACTTGGCGATGTGGGAGGTACACCAAATGACAAGAGAGAGGAAAGGTCGATTAGAGTTCATCAACAGGCTCCAAACAGTGGCTGTCGGCCAGACTCAGCAGCTTGGCGATGTATGGCGTAACAACCACTGATCCTCTGGGATCTCAATCCAGGGGCAGGTTGGATGATGTGCTTGGCCGGGCGTGGTTTCCACATATGCCAGGGTAAACTGGGAAACTGCTTTCCAATCCACAACATCAGGGCTCCAGAAACTTAATATAAAATAGGACAAAAGAAGCCAGATGGAGAGAGGTTCATCATATTCTTCACTCAGCTCTAAATTAAACAGGATCAAAGGAGATAGTTTTTGCTGAAGTAAAGAACAGTCTGCAGTTAAATCTAATACAACTAAACGCTAGTTAGATGGTTAAAGAAATTTACTTTTCAGGATGAATAAATCAAATATTATGAAGGGATGTATTATTCATATATACGTCTTTTACCGTTGCTTCTTCTTCCTTTGATCCATCTTTCATTCTCTCCTAATCTGCTCTCTTTATGTCTTTGTATCAAATGTTATTCCTAAATCATGTTTCTTTATGCTACATTGGTTCATGGTCTCATAAAAGAAAATCAAATCTCAGAAAGAACAGTCACTTAGAGTGATACCAGCGCGCTACATTACTTCAGTGCAAATATATTTAGCCCCATAAAGGCAATAAAACTGACAAAATGTGAGTAAGTACATTAAAAATCTGAAAATGGATGAAGACAAGGAATGAAGATACTGTAATGATGAAGAATTAAGATTCTTTGTGTATCTTATTTCTTCTTGCAACGTCAGCCTCCTTCTATTTTGGGTGTTTTGTTATCTCAGTCATTTAATTCACACTTTTTGTCTGCTCTCTTTCCAACTGGCCTTTCTTATCAACTTTCCTCTCCTCTCATCTCTGCCTTTTCTTTGAGGAATTTCATACTCCACTTCCTTTTCCTTTTACACCTCCTCACTCCCATAATGTTCAGACTTTTCAAGGGTCTTAGCGTGCACAGTGAACAGTAAACATTTTACAGCATTTTTGGGTACCGTAAAGGGGAGTCGTTTCATCTCAGTCCTAAAACCTTTTTTTAATAATGTCAGTGACTCACTGCGAAGAAGCACACCTCCTCCTTAGTGGCGATATTTACAAAGTTGCCTTGCTCTCTGCAGAGTGCCATCCTGAATGAGGTGTGTGGGAGCAGGTTTACAGAGTGGGAACACTTGATTGCATTTAAGGGTGAAATGTTGAGGGTCTGTCAAGTGTGTGTGTGTGAGTGTGTTTGTGTGCCAGTGTGTATTCATGTGTGAACGCATGCATTCAGGCATCTATACTTTGCACTGTTATCTGGTAGCCTATTATTACTGCTATCGCCAGTAATTAGAGTATACTATAATCAATGTCCCAGTTTTAGAAATTATATATACAGTGCACTTTGAATAACACCCAAATTATTTAAAAAGAAATACGAAACACACATCTGGTACCTCCATCAAAATCACATTTTAGGTTTGTGAGCCTTGAATGTAAGCCCACTATTTTGTATTTTTTTAGTTTAGCTACACATTAAATGTTGAAATGTGTAGAGCAGCACAGAAAGCACAACTGACATTGAACAGCTTATATATAGTCGTGTTATTATATACGTGTAGGTATATCAATACGTGATCTAAGCCTTACATTTATGCTTCTATGCATATTTGGAAAGTTTCATTTATGTCTTTAAAAGTTTGTACATGTTTACTAGCTTCTGCGATTGCCTCTCCATTGTGCAGTCCACTGTGCATGTGCATTAGTATCAGTATCAGCCCGTCACCCACATGATTTTAATGTTAGAAAATAGTCTCAGAAAAATAGGTTAGTACCTTCAAGAGTGTTGTAGTTTAATTTCCCACCTGTGGGGATATGTATGCAGTATAACTGACAACAAAGATTTCAGGTACATGACACTACAAATGAGAAGGAAGAAATTCCTGTCACAAGGCCTGTGAAGATAAAGTTTCCAACTGTTGGGGGTGGCATGACAGAAATGTTCCCTGAGGTCTGTAAAATTGGTGATGTGGGAGGTGCACCAAATGATCGCATAAAAGAAAGGTTGATTGGAGTTCATCAACAGGCTCAAAAGTCTAAGCAAGTGGAAGCGAAGACCTTTGCTGTTGTGCCCTTGAACCTGAACTTTAGCCTTTACTGCTTCTAACTGATTAGGATTGATTCTTATGTTAATAGCTCATGTAGGATCCTGAATTGATTTATAGATAGTTGCTGGTAAAGGATGAGTTTGTGTCTGTTCAAGTTGTCTTGAGCTTTACACGCCTGGTACGGATTGGCAAGCTAGACCACGCAGAGCTTTGTGGTCATGTATTGGCTGAAGTATTTCTAAAGGAAAAAGAAAAGGATGGGGAAAAGGACACACACTTTACCATCATGTAAATTTGTTGCCCTGACTGACAACTCCCACCCCAGGAGAGGCAACCAAGTTAATTTGAGCTTTAAAGGTCAGAGTCAGATGCTGTAATAAATTACTGCTGTCGGCGAGTAATGAAATTAGTGAAGAATAATGATTAACAGATTGTTTTTCATTAATGAGACCACCAGCACTGATTTTGACTCCACAATTGCATTCTACATGTCTCACTGTGAAGCATGAAAGCTAAATACCACAAATGAATGTGAATATTGAGAGAAGAGAGTCATACTGTATGTATAGATATACCCTCTTACACAAACAGGGCATGTGTACTGTACGGTGCATTATATCATCATAAAGTACTTCTCCCCAGACTATTGACCCTCAGCGTCTGTTTGTAGTTTTCTTCATCAACACTAATGAAACATCTGTCTGCTGTTTCTCCAACAGAGGCGGCGCAGTTAATTGCAAATAGATTACCCTACTAATTATGTCACTTTTCAATGTCCATGTTTGTTTTAAGGGCTTTTGAGTGAAAAAGGGAAGTGGTACGTGCACGTCTGTCTTGATTCCTGCTTTAACCACAACTATGTGAACGACCTTTTCAAAATGCGCCGCTAAGAATGTACTTATCCGCATAGAGGAGTAGTCGTGTTGCTGTTTGTAATTGCACCGGCTGATCGTCTGTGCACTGGTGAGTGTGTTGTGAGTGTCAGCTTGCCTCTCTGCCTTGTCAGCTCTGCTCGTGTGTCTGCATTCTTAACAAGCAACCTTGGTGGAAAATAATGACCTCGGCAAGCTTTATGTGACCCCTGTCTGTTTTTTTGTTAACTCTTTTTTTTCGGATAAGTAATATTATCGTCCCTGTGGCATCTCTTTTCACAACCTCTAGCACACATCCCTAGATCAGAGGGCAACACTTTGCACCAACTGAAGA
Organism: Amniataba percoides; assembly: GCA_037176925.1. Classification (NCBI taxonomy): domain Eukaryota; kingdom Metazoa; phylum Chordata; class Actinopteri; order Centrarchiformes; family Terapontidae; genus Amniataba; species Amniataba percoides. The sequence goes on along the minus strand of JBAJHX010000002.1, from coordinate 6,452,421 downwards.
GTTTACAGTATAGCCATTAAGCTCAGTGTCATTCTCATTTGATTCTTTTTCTCTCCGACTGTGAGTGTCTGTGTGTTTGTTGTTGAGAGAGGGGTCCCTGAAGGCAGGTGGGGCAAGGGTCTGGGCAAGACATAGACGAGGCAGCATTCATTGCTTTCACCTTTAACTCCTCCTTCAGCATAGACAGAAGACGAAGAAAAGGGAGCACAGGGCAGCATAAAAAAGGTGGTTTTGAAATGTCTGTTTCCACCATGTGAAAGAGGCAAAGGTGGAGACACACCATAGTGGTGGGTAGTGAAGTAAAAGAGAAGAAGAAACATGAAGAGGTCAAGAGGTCAGGACAGACAAGCTGGGAAAATGAAAGAGTGGATTTAATGAAACTCATGGTGGCTCACAGAATCAGACCTTCCCCCAGCAGGAGAAAAAAAAATTAAAGATGGAAGAGCAGGAATGATGGACAGAGATGGTAATCTCGACTGTAAGTTGTTCTCCAGAACTGCCAGATATGAGCGCTAGTAGCTACAAATAAAGTGAAATATGTTGAAATATAGGAACTTGAAATGAATGCAAATATTGGATGAAAGGAGGCAAGCAAGGGAGTGGGAATAAAAGGAACGAGAAGGAAGAGAGAGAAGCGGTGGGAAGAAATGCCAAACTTGACATAATCAGAAGAGAAGGTGGTTAGTAATTCTGTACTAAGCTATATGGTAAGGTGACCCCGCTGCCCTCATGGGTATGTAAGTAGGCGTTCAGGAAGCAGCCCATAGGCATACGAGGGACGCAAAGCTGTTCTGAGGTCAGCTCCAAAGGCACAGGCATGGGGCCTTTGCATTGAAATGGCTGCCAAGTCCCCAGGCCCCATATCAGATGAAATTAAAAATTCAGCAAGGACTATACATCTATGCCCAAGGCATACATGGAACAGTTGGGAGGAACACAGAAGAAGAAACCAAGGAATACTACAATGAGATAGAAAAAAAGAAAAGAGAGAAAACAAAGAGAAGGTGGATGGGGAGGTACTGAAGGGGACTGGTAATATGCTGAGATATAATCTTCTCTTTTCATGTAAACTAATATTTCAAAATGTGCAAAAATTACATTGTTGACGCGGTTAATGAAAATGCATACGTTTAACATCCTTTCAATTACTTCTAGAATTGGTCTTATGGACACAGAGATGCTGATGAGAAGTGAGTCTATAAAAAGATGCATTATCAAACATTATCACCTCGAGCAACATTGGAAAAGATGCATAATTAACTCTCCTCATAAAGAGACGGCGTGAGACGCTGATTATGAACATTTATTTTTCAGTTTCTAACTTAGATTATTACAGCTTCTCTGATAGCTGTGAGAGTTTGCTATTTTTTTAATGATCTGTGTGATAATTCAGGAGATCAACGCACAGAAATTCATTTTGCAAAAATTTGATTGGGCGAATAATGTACATGTACAAAAATATTTCCTGTGTATTGCATTTCTTTAAATCTAATTTGATTAAAGGAGGCAAAATAAAGCAGTAACCTTACTGTGATCCTATCAGTGAGCAAAAGTGAAAGAAATTAGTTTCTTTGTTTACCTTTTGGGAAAAATAAGAAAACTGAATGTGAATTCTTGGAATAAATGAGACTGAATGAGTGTTTGGGTGTTTCTGTTAAAAACAGATGCGGTAGGCCTAATACAGCTCAATCAATACAGGATTATGTAGCCTATTAGGTTTGATTAGGTTAGAGTTACACAACCCATAATATAAATATTTCTGACAAGGTTCCCCTAAATCTGTCTTTCAGCACCTGCAGCCAGGGACAGTACTGCGCAGGACACTTCATATTTAAAAAATAAACGTGTTACTAATCTTTGGTTGAAAAACTATAGAATGGCAACACTGTTTCAGTACATTTATTTGCCATTTCTGTACGTCAGTCTCATATCATTTAGCAACATTTCGGCTAAGAGGTAATAAACAATTTATTGGCAAGCTCTAGAACATGATTTGGGTTGATGTTGGTATGGTACAGTACCCACTTGCATAAAAGCATCACTGGCTACACTACAGTATAAAAATACTTTCTATCTAATGCCAAAGCTGCCCAGAGGCTTGACTGGAAGAAGTGATATAACTTTAATGAGCTACCAGCGCTTAAATGAAAAATGAAAAAATTGTATGGATGAAAATACATCGCTCAGGAAATTCTTCCTATTTCATTGCATGCGAGTGTTGCAGTAACAGGATAAAATGTGTGTGTAAAATGTGACGCCTGTAAGCTTCAGGCATGTAAGAGACAAAAGAAAGACTGCTACTTTCAGTCTGCATGTATGAATTGCTCCAAAGATAGTCAGTTTCTGACACCTGCCAAGTGCATGAAGCTTCTATGAGATGCTTTGATGCAATCTGTGCACTCGAGAGTAGTACGTGAAGTGTGTGAACTAAAAAACAATATTGTTACAGGATTATGAAATCAACAACACAAACCTGATGCTTGCCTTCTGGGTCTTGTAAAGCTTTTGCTTGGCAGAGGAGACATCATGTACATTAATGCATATTACAATTCCAAATCCAAATATGGTTAGTGCCCAACCATATTTAGACTGCAGTAGAGGGACTGCAAACTGCTAACTAGGTCACTAGTGAGAGTTGAATCAGGTTGTACAGATGTACATTAGTACAGAGAAAGAGATGCTATATAGCAGCTATATGCATATATATACACACACAGAACAAAAAGGAATCCAGAAAATCAGCTCAGAGGCTGAAGAGACGCCTGTGAAATTCCCTGCATGACGTTACCAGGTTTGAGTCAGATATAAAAATCACAGAAGCCTGCATAGTGGAAGTAGTCACAGAGGCTCTGACTCACAAAGTACCTGTATATACAGAGTGACAGTAAAACTCTGCGTCCAGCACACTGTAAGCCTGCAACAAGACATGCAGTAAGCTGCTTAATGTCACCGCAGAACAGAGGAAAGCAGAGCTGAGGAAAGAGAGCGGGATAGAGGAAGGGAGGAGTATGGATGGATGGATGGACGAAGAAAAAGAGAAACAGGGATTTAGGCCTGTGATAGGATGTCACAGGATGGGTGAGAGGGGTGAGGATGACAAGGGAAGAAAAGGATGGGTGTGTGTTTGAGAGAGAGAGTGGGGGCAGTAGACAGACAGTGAAATGAAAAAGCCCTTCCAGACAGCTTGGTGACAGGCCTAAATAACCCCCCCAAGTCAGTCAGCACATAATCCAGGTAGCGTGGCACGAATAATAGATGAAACATCAAACGGCAAACCCCCCACCTCAATTCCGCCCCTTCGCCCTGCCAACCTCCCACCTTCAGCTAACCAACTATAGTGTTCGCACCCCTGCCTGCCAGCCAGCCCATCCCATCCAAAATCCCCTTTCATGTTACCGCCGTGCAGCACGCTCTGGAAGCTTATCACCGTTGACAAATCCCCCCCCCCCCCAAATATGCTGGGGAAAAATAGAACAGAAGAATTTTTTATTGCATACATATTTGTGATGATGGGGGAAAAAACAAACGCTGATAAGTTCATTATTTATTTGTTTGAGCGCAAGGCCGTCGTGCATTCATTTCCGTGGGTGCAGGGCGGCGGTGGCTAACATGAGGTGAAAGATGTGTGGAGTCCTGGCGCGTGGCAGGAAGACAGAGTGTTAGTGCTCCCACGGTGAGAATTTGAGGGGATCGTTACATAAACATGGAGCCCATTAAGAATGGGGAATGTAATTTGTGGAAGTGACAGATCATTCTTTCTACGTTGTCTGGTAATTGCAGACGCTGCATCATCGAGGCTGTGAATGAGACAGATTGGGGTGGGGGTGCTTGACAGGGGATGTGGTCAACGGGTGTCGATATGGAGTGGATGCAAAAGTGGGCTTTTTTTTGCATGTAAGCCATATGCGACGATGGTATGAAACTTTTGTCTCTTCTAGTGAGCTACTATGGTGTACTGAACCTTCTGGGTCCTAGTTAGTGGAAGCTGTTAACACATAATTGAAAGTGGCAGAGAACTGGCTGAGCACCGCTGGAGGCTGGGGGAAGCTGGGGTTTGAGTTGGGGGGGTCGCAAGAGGGTAAGACATGGAAGAAGCAAGAGGTGCATCTGTGAAGTTACAAAACATGCTGAGGTGTTTTGGACAGAGAGTGAGTGGAGCTCAAGGTTTCTCCTCCTTTCTCTTTGCCCTGATTGCAACACATGTCGACACATGTGCACGAATTGGGAGCACACGCGCTGTTTTGAAGAGTCAGAATTTACCTCATCAGAGCCGAGACCTTGGGACCAGAGGGGGGTCTCTTCTACCCTGCTTTCCCTCTCTCGTCCCCTCCCTTTCTTTCCCCCCTCACACTTTCTCTTCACAGAGCCCCAGAGCCGAGACCTTAATGAAGACGAATGCGAGGAATCAATTTGCGGCATCTTCCTTCCATCTGGCTGGGGCTCGTCTCTGCACCTCAATTAGCACGGCAGCTGGGGGAGAGCTCCTCCAAAGCAGCCCTATTACACACACCAGCGTCTTGAGGAGCAGCTACAGGCTACGGGCATTGCTGAGGGAGAAATGCATTAAAATGGGAGGAATGTGCTACTTAAAGCTCAGCAGCGAAAATCTGTTTTTCTTCTGAACCGAGGGATGAAATGATGGCTTTACCAAACTGCACTCTGCACCATTAAATGCTCTCTAACAAGCCAGTTGATGAACAATAAAGAGAATAAGATGTTTGAATCAAGTATTTAAGTTTTGTCACCATTTCTGATTTATTGTGGAGGCAAATTTGGATTAACTGCTTGACCTGGAAATTGCTTAACAAATCTGTTGTCACTATACAACAAATTAGCAATTGTTTGTGCATGTTCTTTTCGGAAAAATTGAAAAAATCTCCCACCTGTTGCATATACAGAGTCAAGGCTACTGTGCAGATGTCTTAGATTGACTCTAAACTTTGTATATAAATGTAAGCACTTTGAAAAAGCTGAACAAGAAACCCATGAATTTTGGGATAGGATATAACCCTGTGAAACTGACAAGGCTTTGTAGAAACCTGGCAGTGAGTTTTTAGGATTCACAGTCTTACACTGCTCTTTCTCCAGGATAGCAGGAGAATCCACTGGGGTCTCAGCTAACAGCGGGGAAGATAAAACTACCTATAGCGACCTAAAAAAAAGTGGTGTGTGTATGAAGGTTATGTTGCTCACTGAGCTGTGAATTTCTCTGTGGTCTGTGCTTACTCGTCAATTCAACAGATACCGAATCCAAGACTGGCTGCTACCCAGACACAAACATAAATACCAGCATCCAATGTCGCCACAATCTGCTGTTTATCTGGGTTATATCAGTGTAAGTCCAGTGTTACACACTGACCAAGGCTGACCAAATATTGACATGCAGCTATCCAACTGTCCAAGCTCAAAGTGTTGGCGTCAGTCGTCCTGCACATCAGATTACAGTGACGCTAACAAATAAGGGCACAGCAGTATACTGCCAATATCTAGCTTAATCTTGGGCATTTACACTGTAAGCTTGTTATGATGACAAGCTTGGCAATGGATGGCTGGGGCAGATCTTAACACCAGACTAAAGAGCTCAGGCAGACAGAAGCTTCGTTCCTCAGAGGTACAGCTCGCTCTCAGTGGGCCTGCAAAGGCTATGAGGCTCAAATAGAGGACACCCAGTGTGGCCTGGTACAGGACCTGATTGGGGGAGTCTGTTTGGCAGGAGGGGGCCTAATTAAGTGAGAAAGAAAGCAAGTAAGCTCACTATTTGCTCGTTTATTTGGCAGTAGCTTGCTCCAGGGTAGATTAATTGCCCTTAAGGTAAAAGATAATTGAGACCCAGAGGAAAATTGAACTCTTGGATAAAGTCAAGGCTATATTTTGTCCAAACAGTTGTACTAGACTTTTAAAAGCCCTGTTGTGTTTGTCCAAACCAAGGTGAAGTGTTGCTGTTAAAAATCAAATAAATCAACAAGCTTTCCCCTGTGGCCAAAGCCAACAAGGTAGTGACAGTAAGTTTGGCAGTAATGTGAGCTGCTTTGTTATCATCTTCCATGCTAAACGGTGCCTGATCGAAAGCGTAGGCGCTTGCTCTCACCTAATTGAGTTCTCCATGTATGACATGCGTGTGTCTCACAACATGCCTGCATATTTTTCTATCTCTCTACTCCCACTTTCTCACCCTCCCACTCTACATTTTTAATGCAACATTTCACAGATATGTCAAAGCATAAAAAAGGGCAGACCTTCAGTCTGCCAAAAATATACATGTAGATGATGTTTGAGAAGAAACAGGGAAGGGCAGTTGAAGAGGCATCATGTGCTCCTACATATACATAAACGTATAGATGTACTAACTATAGATAGCCATGTGTCTGTGTACAGTTTGGCTTCAAATATCCCTCCCCTGCAGCCTGTGACTCACACATACAGTTCCTCTAACAGTGTGCCCTGCAGCGATGGCTACACACTCCGCTGGATGAGCTGTACTAAGCTCTACAGGGATGAGAGATGGGGAAGACCCCCCTCATGCCAACATAGAAGAGGCTATGCATGTCTGTGAGTGCATGAGTGTGTGAGTATGCATGTGTAAGCGTGTGTGTGCGAGTGTGTGCGTACACGTGCTGATGAGTCAGAGTGAACACTGAGTCCTGCCTCTGGGGCATCACTCCTCCCTAGCATTGGCTGTGTCAGCATCAGAGACATTTCAGCCAAATGTCAAGCATACTACCACTACTACACATCTGTATTTATGTTTGTATTGCACATTTGCATATGTGTATGGCTGTGTACTGCAGTTTAATGCTGAGCAGCAGGTCATCTGTAATTTTAGCTAGCAGGCTTGCTTTAATTCATTTTCTGTCCCAATTTTAACCTGTCCAGCTTTCTTCCCATCTTAAGAAAAAGTACAGGCTTCATTATGATTTAGAGGGACATTTATGAGATGATTTAATTAGCACTTTGGTTGTTGTGTAACATAAGATCACATGCAAGAAAGGCCTTCAGTCAAGTTCGATGTTCACTGTAACAAGCACAAGCCCAGTATGTGCACTGAACCATCAGGAAGCCCTTGATAATGATTAAAAGAGGCCCATGAGGAAGGGAAAGAAGAAGCGCCCCTCTTACACACTGTACAGTACGATCCTTCCACTGTATGTCCTACCATGCTCTCTGGCCTTGCCACCTCCCCCAACCACTCAACCACTGAGTGGCTGCACTCTCTCTGAAGTCAGTCCACACCAATTAGCCTTTGCTACAAGCTGTGCCTTCACACTGTCAGTGCAGATCACCTGCTAGAGCAACACTGCCTATTAAAGATGGAGATGACTGAACATGGAGGTGGTCGAGGAGGCTGGCTCGCGAGAGGGGTGCTTGTCCACTCGTCATGTGGTTAACTCAAGAAGGGAGTTGTGTCCACACCAATTTTACAACAGAGGCTCTGCATCTCTTCAACCTTTTTGTTTGTCAAATTTAAGGTGAGAAAATGGAAGGAGGGGAAGGGGAGAAGCATGTATGCGTGTGGTAAGTGTGTTTGAAAGAGAGAGAGAGAGAAAAGGATGATTAGTCGTTGTTGGTCTGTGTAAATAGGAGCATAGAAAGTAGCCATTGGAAAGCTGCATCTCTGCTGCCCCTCTCAGGTAATGAGATCTAACTGCACACGCTCCGCTGGGAGTTTGAAAGGTGCCTCACAGACAATCTCTCTAATCCTCCTGCCTCCCATTCCCCCCCTCCTTACAATAACTCTTTTTCTCCTCCTTCCCTCCAACATTTTGTGATATTTCTCCTCTGCTTTCCCATTTTCATGTTGTCTCGTTCATAGCTTTGTCACTATCTCAGTATCACTGCCCGCCGCTCCCTCCCTCTCGTTCTGCTGCAGTGCTGTGTAATGGATGCCCATGGGTTATGCGTACCTGCTGCGTACAGTGAGCTCATATAATCTGTTGGCAGAGATAAGTTAGTATGTGACATGACAATGGGGGGAGAGAGAGACAGGCTAAGAAAGTACAAACAGTCAATAAGATGATGATCTACATGTACATAAGTAGCATGGTAATCTATGAACATGAACAATGAACGTGTTCCCTATGATAATATCTTTACCATAACTCCCTGTCACTAAAGTGGAGTCATATTACTGAGCTACTCTGTGGAAGTCCACTGGATACCAATAACAAGGAGTGCTAGTAATCACATATTTAATTAAATGCAGAGAGCCATTGGAGAATAGGCATATTTTAACTAACATCACAAATAAGAGCTGCAGTATGTCTTAAAACCAATTATTACATTTCCATTCAAATTAAACTAACCTTCATAGATATTAGGTTTAGGAATGTATTGAGACTACAAATCAGCATTTGAGATGTATCACCCCTTTCGTTAAGGGAGCAAGATATAAAGACTCATGTATAAAGTCCACTCTTTTATTACAGTTTGACCATTCTTATCAGTTTGTGGCCTCAAGAAATTCCAGCATAGCTACGACCAGTTTCAACACATGAGTGGGTGTGCAGGGCCTCTAAGGTATGATGAAGTTGAGAAAATACTTTGAAAAATGTAAGGGACAGACTGGGGTTATGGTTAAGGTTGCCAGTGTCAAAGGTTAATGGTGGAATATGAACCACAGTCTCTTGTTCAAAGATCACAATCATTGTGTCGCAAACAATCCAACCTGACTTTTTTTCCGACCACATTTCATATGGGTGTATAATAATGTTACTGTTATTGTACAAGATGCCTGTCAGAATGTCTGTCAAAACGTAAACAGTTTGTTTTTTAGCATTTAAATGACCAAAGCTGTTCCTAATTAACACAGCATCCACTACCCATGGTGTAATGGTTGGTGAGTATTTTTAGAGACTTAAAGTAAAAGTTAACCTTGCTGCACAGTCGTAAGTAGACTGGCTGCAGAGGCTGCTGTCCTTGGTCCTGAAAATACACTGCTTGCTTACTGGCTGGGCCCAGAGCTGTCTTGGGTGCTGAAATCAAACGCGGAGAGTAAATAAGCTCACAGCTATATTCATAGCAGCTTCTATATTGAGCTCATTCCCACAAAGTCATAGCAGCTGAAACCGTGAGTGTAACGCATATGCAATTAAACGCTTTTAATCGTTGTCAAAGCACTGCAATTCGACACTCTTTCGTCCCAAACTGTTCGTGATGAAAGCAAGAGGTAGTGGGGAATGTCTGTACAGGCGCTGGTGCTGTGCTTGGGTAGCAGGAGCTTTACAGCAATGCAGTGACAGCACCACAGCTAAGTACAGAGTCTTGGGAAGATGTACTTAGAGCTTTAGTGGCGTATGCTAGACAGCAAAAGCTGACTGCAGAGTACTGAGCACCACAGGGATGCCAAAGGGAGACACGAGAGGGAGCAAGTCAGAGGGAGAGGGAGAGGAGGGGACCGAGAGGAGGGGGAGGAGGGGTATGACAGAGGAGCTTCCATTACTAAACAGAGGGAACATTAAGAAGATTTCATTTGCCTAATGACAAAGGCAGATCCCTAAATGGCTGCGCACTATATTGTAGTGAAGCATATTCCATTAATGCAATACATCTTTGAATATTTAGGTCTGGCTCCCTCCCTTTTTTTCTCTTTTCAGCTTTTCCCTCCTTCCTTTTAGCTTTTTGCTTATACCCCTCTGTGCCAGTTCTTTTTATTACATAATATTGCGGACAAAAAGTACAGAGAGGCTGGTGCATGTGCATCCATGCTCTCTTTATGTCTCCCCTTCTACTCCTTTATTTAGGCAATCCCCTTACTCCACCATTGTCCCAAAGACAAACACACACACACACACACAAATGCACATTACGCAGAGCAAATAAGGTATTATTCATGCACGGATGCACACTAACATGCACACAGACACGCGCAAACACCCGTAACTATAACACAAGCAGATCCAAATTCTAGCCTTGTTTCACACACACTCATATTCACACACATTCAAATCAATGCAGTATGCGATTAACATCAAAGCAAAGTTTACATACCAAGCTCCAGGGTGTGGGTAAAGCTTGTGCATTCATAATTGATGGAAAAACACACACATAACCGCCCCACACACACACAAACACATGCACAAAATCAGCCCTAACTTCATCCTGCCAAAGTTGCCATTACTCAAACTGAGCTGGAGGGTCAAAACACAGAAGAAATTA
>JBAJHX010000002.1:6420979-6442169 GCA_037176925.1 Amniataba percoides | reverse complement strand
CTCCAGGGTGTGGGTAAAGCTTGTGCATTCATAATTGATGGAAAAACACACACATAACCGCCCCACACACACACAAATCAGCCCTAACTTCATCCTGCCAAAGTTGCCATTACTCAAACTGAGCTGGAGGGTCAAAACACAGAAGAAATTAAGATATGTATTTGTTGTAAGGCAATATAAATGAATGCATTCAGAATTCTACACATATTAATTCATGTCATTAGCTCTGCCAAACCCTCATTAGCCCCAAACCCTTCCTGTTAACCACAGAGGTGCAGCTGGAGCATGGTGAAACCTGTACAGAGTAAGCGCATCGTCACCACTTGCATATGAAAGATGGATTACCATGTTGTCAGACCTTGGTCAGTGGGGTTTGTGTTTTTGTGAGGCTCCATTTGTTTTAGGTGGTGCTCCAATTTGTTGCACGCGAGAAGCTCATTTCTCTTTGTTAGCCTGCTAATAATGGTATAAGTCAGAGGACTTTGTTTTACTAGGCTGGAGAGCCGTCTGAGGGCTGCAACTCTCCATCCTCATACTTGTTCTTTTTTGGGCTGTCTCGCGTGACCTTGCTATCCGCAGCTGAGTTAGAGATTAGAGATTAGATGGGGGAGAACACAACCAGGGGGATTTAGATTGTTAAAGAGAATCTACGGTTTTAAGCAGGGATGCCAAACAGAAAAGAAAGGTCTTTAAAGATACATTAAAGCTGAGCCACTGTGGTATTGGGAGATGAGAAAAAAAGAAGAGCGAAAGGCCTAGTGTGTGCGCGAGTGCGCGTGTGTGCATGCTATTCTCTTTGTATGCCTTTGGCTATAAGTACTGGGAGGTCTTTCGTTTTTATTCCAACATAGTTGTTAATCCCCTAATTGTGCTTAATTACCTGATGGCTCTAATTAGGGCCCTTGATAGTACGAGAAGAACGACCCTCCTGATCGCCCTGAGAGAGTCACAAAAAGATCTCTGGCCAGCTGAAGACCTCTCTGGAGTGTCTGGGTTAGTTTTTTTTTTTTTGTGTGTGTATGTGTTTGTGTGTATGTGATGGGAAAAGGAGAAGATAGAAGTTGAAGAAGACTTTGTTGGAACGTGGGAGTTTGTTGCCAAGTATGTGGAGTGCTTGAAAAACGAGTTGGTATCACAGATGATGGGGGTGAGATGATGAGTTGATGAAGTGCATGTCTATGTGTGTGTGAGAGAAAAATAGAGACAGAAAATGAGTGAGCATATGTTCACTTCACATTTGTCCCTCTCCTCTTCCTTTTCACCCCCCTAGTCTCCCTCTTCTCCTCCTCTTCTCTCATTTTTTCTCCAATAATGATGAGGGGTTGACATGGCAGTGGGCCTGCTCTGTTAACCAGCTTATGTAACCGTGCCCTGGCGGCTTGGAGGATGTGCTGACAGCATGCTTTCTCAGCGTCATTAGCAGAGTTACACAGCTGGCTCCGAAATAGGGGGAGGAGCGAGGGAGACTGAGAGATAAAATAGAGGGAGGAAAGGGAAAGAGGAAAGAAAGTGCAACTGGGGAAGTTGGGAGCAAAGCAAAGGCATCAGCAGGGATGAGGCAGAGAGATGGCTAAAGATAGAAGACGGAGAGAAAAGGGAGGATGCAGGACTGCCAGGAGCTATGGGGCCTCCAGGAAGTCTATCCCGATCCTCGCAGCTCAGAACACTATACACACACCTCAATCACGCATACCTTTTCACCCTTTTTTCCACAGTTAATCAATTTTCACTGCAGCAATGCAGCAAAAGCACTTCTGATCCACCTTTTGTTTTGTTTTTTTGCCTCAAAGGAGACAGACATGAAAGAACGAGAAAAAAAGGGAAGAAATGCTTTTCTCCCATCGGGCGCTCATATAGCATGCTATCGTGCCCCACATCAGAGGCAACAGAAAAGCAATTCACATGCAAATACCACTCTCCCTGTGTACTAAGCGCAGATTAGAAAAACAGCAACCTTGCATCACAGACCCCGAACAATGTCGGGGAAGACGCGTCAGATAACACAGATGTAACGCGTCGAAAACATCAAACGGACCCGGAAACTGCACGGCGGAGGAAGCTGTCAGTCAAAATGTCTGAACTCCAACACCCTGTGAGGATCAAACCAAGTATCAAGACAACATACCACATGGGCCAACTTTTTATTCCTTATTCACATTCTGCAGTGAGAACAAGGGTGCAGTGAGTGGTTAGTGCAACGAGCCCCCTTCTGATTTGGCTGAAGAGCTGCCTGTACATAAAATTAAACATCGCAAAGTGTGGAGTGGAATCAGCAGCCAAAATATCTCTGAAGCCGTTATGAGCAATTTAAATTAAACTATAGCAGCTATCATTTCCTGACCACGGCACAGGATGGCAATAAAAGCCAAGCAGGCATCATATTTAGGAAGACAACTGACGATGGGAAAACTGGTGGGAAAGTTGATGCGGTGATACTGAACCACATCTAAAGATCTACTGTATATTTTTCACTCTGTGTTTTCCTCTTTTTTGATCTGATCCCAAATGCCGACAAAACACAAACAAGCACACCCACACTCTTTCCGTCTCTCTCCCCTGCGTGGTTTAGCACAAGCTGCTTGGCTTCAAGCTGCGTACGTTGGAAGGCCCAGTCCACCGAGAGCTGCGAGCTCAGGGCCTGGATAAACATCCGCTGGGCAGACACAAGGAGAGGGGGAGAGAGGTGGGGAGAGACTGCACAACCACAATACCCTCGCCACCAGCAACAGCAGCAGCAGCTGCTGCAGTCTGAGGCCCCTCGTCTTCAAGTGTTGACAAGACAGAGTTGAATCTGGAGGAAGAGTTGGGTAAAGCATGCTTAAACATGTGGTACGAGTTGAGAACTCGAAACTTGAAACTTTTTTTTAAAGGTTTAAGAAGAGGAGTCAGCACAGAAAGTGTTGCATGACTGTCAAAAGAACACACAGTGTGTTTGTGGGAGAGAAAGAAAGGGAAGCCATAAGGCCAACATATGCATTCCTTTATGTTGTTTGGTGCAGTGTATAAAGCCTTAGAGCCTTCATCACTCAGTCAATACCTCCAGCTCTGACAGCTTGCAGTTCTCCTCTCTTCCTGTATTTCTTCTCACGCCCTCTCACCTCAGGTAGATGCACACAGACGAACACTGCTGTTATATTCTAATTCTGCCTTCCTCTCTCAACCCGTTTCCCACAGTCTATGCCTTCATTTCTTGTTTTTGCTGCCACTCCCATCTCTGCTCCTTCTCTCTCTCTCCAGAGGGGGATTTCTCTGGGACAAGTGCCATGTCATGGTTTGTGGTTATATAACTTCTGTTTTGTTTGTCTGATTGTGTGTCTGAGCGTGTGTGTGTGTGTGTGTGTGTGTGTGTGTGTGTGTGTGTGCGTGTGAGCCTGGGTGTCTGTTCTGTGCGCGACAGTGACGTCACAGACAGATAACAGGCTTAATTTTGACGAGCCCCCTAAATGCCTTGGGGCAGCGCAGTGACACGGTTTCACCTCAAAACCACAGAAACATCCCACAGCAGCGCTTAACACAGAGAGCAACTGCTCTGGGCTGATGGTGAATCTGACATCTCCACGTACACACAGAGGTGCACCTGAGGAGACGTAAACAACAACTAAAAAACAGGGGAAAATGAAATGTGCTGGCAGGGTACAAACTCATTCACTCATCTACAGAGTCCCTCCAGGCAAGAGCGTGACTGATATCTCATCAGCTGATATCAGCTCATTAATGATGTATGGATATAGCTGTGTACAGGCTGGCAGATATGCAAATAGAAATCAGTGTCCGTTGAAGTCATAAATGAAGGTTAAAATATCTAATAATATAATATGGTAATTATATAACTTGGGGTGAAGTTTACTGTACAAAATGTTATCTTATCTCATACATGCTGTTATTGTCATATTTGATAGTCAAGTTCATTGTTCAACTGCAAATATTACTTTGCACGCTGAGCTGAGTTACCAGCTGTTAGCAGAACAGAATGAAATTCGTTCTGCTGTGTATATGTTTGCTTTAAATCAAAGTTAGGTTTCCCATATACCTCTTAATTCAGAACATATATTTATCCTAACTCTTTTGGGAGGAAGTGTTGCAAAGAACTGTTATATTAAAGTCTGTATAACATTTAAATAAGATTGCATTCTGATTGTTTGATCTATTTTTGTCAGAAAATTCACAAGAAGCTGGTTCCAGTTATTTCTTCTTCATCATCATTTAAGCAATTAAGTCATCTAAGTAACCCCCTATATCACAAACTTTAGTGAAGACATGAGTTGTGACCACAACCAAGCAATGATTTTTTTTAGTATTACGCAAGAAAACAAGTAACTATTAAATAAAGACCAAAAAAAAAAAAACTTGGCAAAACTTTTTTCTCCCTAACAATTATTTTGGGATCCCCACAGTAGACTTTACAGGTGGGGTCTGCTCTTTTTGTTGCCCATAACTGTCGCAGCCTGTCAAGTCAGACATTTTACCCATTCTCCACTGTCAGAAGCGGACGCCTGTGATTTTAACTGGATCTCTCAAAGTGAGTTGAAAAGTGGACAATGGAGTGATACAGCGTCGCCTCGGGGCCACAATTCTGCCAAACTGGCACCAAGGTTCCTTCTAAGCCGGTGGGTACTCACTGTGCTTTAGCTTTCTGAAAGAACATCCCTTGAAGAGGGAGACAGAGAAGGAGACTGATAGATGTGAGAAATGCTACTGATTTTCTATTCTGTGTGAGATGTGCCGCCTGTTTGCGCGTGTCTCCTGCAAATTTTTGTGTTTTTTTCAGAGCTTCTTTTAAGTGGCACACTGCAGGCAAACACAAATATCCCTGAGGCTGCAGTGGACGGAGGGCTTGAAGATGGCACAGAGAGAATCGATTAGGGCACACATATATGCGCACTTCCTGGTTGGTTGGGACGTGCATGCACCCACATTCCCACTCGCACACATACACACACACACACACACACGCACGCACGCATGAATAAATGTTACACAACACCTACCCCACATCTCTTGCTCTCCAGAACTCGCCCTCTCTCCATTTATCATTCACAGTTTTCTCATTTTGTGCCATTTTCTCTGGTCTCTGTTCTCCCCCTCCCCTTTTCTTCACACCCCAAAGCCCCTGTCTCAACATTATTTTTCACAACACATGGGAGACACTTCCTGTTCTTTTACTCATCCCAGAATGGATCCTTTCCTCCTCTTTGACTTTGATGAATCATTCTCTCCCCCTGAAGAGTCCAATTATATCTGACGGGACAGCTTCAATGCCATTGATGTTTACCAAGCTAACTATCCACTGCCAGGACTGTGCTGCTTGTTACAACATGGCTGTCACTCACGTTGCTGAACCGAGAGCATAAAAACGCTAAAGTTGGGTTCTCGTTGCCAGTGGCAAAAGTAAATATGCTGCAGTGAGCCAAGATGCTGACAGAGATGTCAGCGAATGGAACAGTGACAATGTCCTTTTACAATCTCTTCAATGCTTTTTCTTCAAGGTAGCCTGGAAGCCATATTCTTCTGGACATTTCTGACATATTGCAGCAAATGGCACAAAAGTTGATTTGCATGATTTTAATTTAATGTGGATTTTCATGGTGCCAACTTGCCTCCCAAGTTGACAGAAAAAAATAAACAGATTAATAAGAATACTTTGAGTGTTGGCTCTGTGTGCCTGTGCTGGTAAAAAAAGATTTGATTGGGTCTGTTGCCAAGCTGCACTTGCCATGTTTGTGAGGCCGCTTTTCAGTGCACTCTCTGTTTTGTAAATCACTTTGGATAAAAGCGGCCGTTAAATTATAGATTAAGCTCAAACCAGAATTGCACTTGTGATGAAATTATTTCTTTTTAAGAGAGGCTGGCAGACACACAATTGACGCCGGCTGGCTGACAACTGGGTGCAGGTGGTCAGAGCTCAGCAGTGTTTGATTAGGATTTCTACATAATGAGTGGATACAGGCAATTGCATACAGTATGGGCAGAAACTCGAGCACATGGAGATGCACGCAAAGCTTATCTACCCTTGTGGGGACTCTCCTCTGCCTGAACTCACTTCTCACTGCTACATGTTAACGTTTACCCTCACCTTCATCCTCAACTCAAGCCTTAATCCAAAATAAACTGGCAGAGACTGGTTGGCAACCTGAAACATGAGGCCAACTTTGGGTACTCACAGTATAATATAATCAAGAGCCAACACACACACTGTATTTGGCATAATGTCCACCTATTGGTATTCAACACATGGTGCAGTCTTGCTTTGATCTTTGTCCTACTCGCGTTCTCCACGTTAGCTCTCTCTCCTCTGCACTCTGCATCCGATCGCTCTATTTAACTCAAAGACAGTTTGTCCATATTTTCAGTCTGATTTGCATGACAGCCTTGGTAAAGCAATCCTCTAAGCCGAGGTGGGAGAGAGACTGTTTGACAACTTGATCATACAAATGAAAACTGGAAGCCGACGACAAAAATCCATAAAAGACAGAGCTGGTGACAAACACTCAAAATCATGTCAATCTGGTGTTTCGCTGGGTGAGATGAGATAAAGTTCACAGAGAGTAAAGGCAGTGTTTGAAGGAGGTTTTGAGATTTAAGTGGTTCTTGTTTTTACAACTTTATGGTTTCGTAATTAGCTCTCAGAGTGCTTTCATATCAAAGCTTGACAGTAAAGATGACATCCAATAACATCCAGTGAAACAGCATCTGAACAGATTTATGTCGTCTGTTCAGGCCTGTTTGCTGGGGTATGAAAAAAAGAAATATTTCAATGAGAATAAATATATCTACGCCTTTGAGTTTCTTTCTTCCAAGACTTAATCAAACAACATACAAGTGTATTATGTAGGTCTGCAACAAACATGAATTTTCATTAATTTAATTCTCTTATTACTTTAATCTTCTTAATTAATTAATCAAAATAGTGAAAAATGCCACTCAGAAACACTTAAACATATTCAGTTTACTGAAATCCAGTAATTGGTCATTTCTGGTCATTTGTGCTTTAAAAAAACTACTTATTGGCTCATCCATAGTTTAAATAATGTCTACTGTGAGCACTACCATTATGTACATATAAAAGCAGCAAAATGTAAAACAACTAATGGCTGTGAACATGCACAGCTGATAAATGACCCCCTAAAGGCTCCCTGGAGCTTCTTAATACCCATTTTGAACACAACCTCACCTAACAATAAAGGTTACCATACAACTTGCTCAGTAAGTTGTGCTCTCAGGGGGTTGTCACGTGTTGGAAAGCATGTAGACATGCATATATGTATTTGATTAAAGTGAAGGCAAAGATAACAGAGACATCGCAGAGTGCTCTTCATCAATATGGGCTCAACTGCCGGTTCTTTCCCTTTGATCTATAACAATAAAAAGGCAATTCTGAAGTAAGACGGGAGGGGCATTGATCTGGCCTCATGAAATATCAACTACGCATCTAGCCACACTTGGCTGAGCCTGCCGATCGAACTTTGGCAAGTCATGAGGCGCATGTGTGAGCCCATGCACATGTGCAGGTATGTGAGCAGTGAAAAGATCTCAACCTGCGACCACCACACACACTATAAGACTATCCAATAAAACTGGGATTATGGGAGTAAGATTGGCGAGTAAAGTGATGTCTGCTCTCTTTGCTTTAACATTACTGTGTGGAACTAAGGCAATCTTTTGGCAGCATGCTCATGCAGACTCTGACAGCCTTGCCCCTGAGTCGCCCATGCCCGGGGAAATGTGCTGAGTTAAGAGTGCTTCATTAAACCCTTACACACATATATACAGACACACACATATAAACAATTCCCCTCCTTCAGCCCCTATAAAAGTGCAGGTGCACATACACATACAGTACAAATGCATACACAAGCACAAATACTGTACCGTACACACTGAGATAGGACCCTTGTCGCCTGCAGTGGGCTTTGCTGGCACACTTCCTCCACCTAACTGTTATTGCATTAGCTGTATAATGTAATGATGGGCAAGGTTTTGACTGTTTGCCATCCTTGAGGGCCTAAAGACACTGTAGGCTGTCACACAGCAGAGTGGGACACACCAAGGTCAGGAAGGATTGAGGCTGACACACGAGTGTGTAAACTAAATTAAAATGAAGTGTTGAAGCAGGGCACACAAGAAAAAGGACATGAAAGGAGCAGAGAGGAGGTTTAGAGCTTGTTCATGCTTGAGAAAGTCAATGACAGAAACACTTCTGTATTGATTTAATTCAGCGAGTGTTTACATCAGCACAGTGTTATATAAAATGTATAGGCAGTGATGAGTACTTTCCCCAGACTCACATCAGCTTTGTGTTCAAAGACAACTAGTAAAATGTGAATATAAATGCTAGTGTATGATGAAAACTCATGGAAGAAAATGGTGTAGCTGTAATAAAAATGTATTTTATAAGTATCTCTAAATGCAAATATAAGACTATTTCAGTGTTTTTATTTATAAAGACACATACACACACACATAACGCATTGCATTAACTGAAATAAAGATTATGCTTGTGAGAATTATGTGAATAAGCTTAAACACTAAAATCATAACCCCAGTCCGCATAAATTCTTAACAAGTAAGAGATGTTTTCTATTTGTTCTTTATCCAATTGAGAAAATAACTATGAATAGTAATAAATAATACAGAAGAAGCAGTGCCTCATATCTAATAAATAAAACTCAGACATAAACTTCTTATTAAGAAAAAAAGATTCCTGTAAGCCTCAGTGGAAGTTTACGCTGCATTAATCTCAACAAGAGCAACATTTTTTATGCTGTTAAGCAAACAGCATAATGTCCAAAGATGAAACTCTATTATAAACAAAATATTATAAACAAAATAAACATAGAATAGAATCATCTAATAAATAAATAAACACAATATTTTGGCATGGATCAAAATAAACAGATACTTTAGATATTTGTTTGTCATGTTCCAAAGAAGAAAAAAACAGGGTCAACCCAAACTTGGATGACCCAATTAATAAGCCAACAGATGACCATCAGGTGCTGTTGGACTGTGTGTGACTGCTCATCAACACCACTTTTCATCATCTCATTCGAAGGCTCAAATCAGCTGTTTGAATCTGAGATAAATCAATTTCTCATTTAGGGCGGTTTTTGCTTGTTCCATTGTCCATTAGTGACTTTTTACTCTCTCACTAATGTGCACATACAGACTATCTACTGACTTCCTCTTGCAGTGGCAGGATGTGCAGTACTGTGCAGTGCAGCAGCTGGCTGTTGACTCTAGTCTATACGGTCTGTTCTTGAGAAGAAATCTGTGAGATGACGCAAGGCAACGTAAGGCAACACCAGGCATGAGGTCTTCAGCTCAGGCATCAGCTCTGCTTCTTTAAAGTCGGATTGGCGTGCGTACATCCCAAGTCGTGACCAGATTAGTGATGCTGACTGGTTCAACAAATCAAACCAACGAGATTTAAACAGCTACTCAGGCTTGGTGAAAATTATGAGACATACATTCAAAACCTCAAATTTTTTGTTATCAAATCATAGAACAGCTTTAACTTACTGAAGACATCACTAGGGCCTGCTGGAAAGAAAAATCATTTTCCTCTTGCTTTCACAGAGAATAAAGAAACCAGTCTTCCAGTATGATAAATAATTGAAAAGGCGATGATGTTTATTGGTAACAACAGAGGTTGTGATCGGATGGTAAGTGATGCTGACAGATTACTGCTGTATATTACTCTTCTTATCTCCTATCCTCCAGGGACCATATTGATCTTTTGAGCACTGAAGTTGAAACAAAGATCTCCTCAACTCGCCCCCACCCCACCTGTCCTTTAAAGGGTTTCTCTGTGTCGTGGTAGTGGTGCACGTCAACTTTTATTGCTCTTTATTTCACCTCTGCTGCTTCTGCCGCTGGAGGAAAGTGAGAGTTGCTGAAGAAAGTCGAAGGAAGAAAAGATAAGAAAAGTTAGAAAGGAGGAAAAAACAGGATGTTGCTGCATCTCAGTACCATATATTGAGATGAGGTGACCTCTAAAACGTCTTTTGATGGAATATAAATGGACCTATAAATCATGTCAAATAAACTGTTAAAGTTATTGCATTGTTGCAATTTTGGTGGGTGGAATTATATTTTCACAAAAATGTATTTCCAGACAATAAGTTGCTGCTCTTCTGCTTCTGAGATGGAGGTTTATTTACACAATTTACACACTATAGACACAACTACATGTAAAGACAAACTGGATTGTGACAAAATAACTGTGTCTACAGGTATAAAGTTAAAATATGATACTGATGCTATTTTCAGTCATAATTGTATTGGTTTTTAGCACTTCAATCACTCTGACTGATGCTGATATAAAAATGGTTGAGTAAATGAGTAAAGTAAGTATATGGGGAGGAAAATTACTTCATATAGTAATAAACTATGTCAGTTCAGGGACTCTGCCATCTAAAGATGTGAGAATTATTTATTATTTATGGCAAGAAGACCTTGGAACACGCCATTAGCATAATAATGTATGATGAATAGATAGTCCTAGGGCAGTGTGCATTGAAGACTGACGGCACAGCGGCGGTGTGGTCTGCTGGCACCCTGCCAGAGCATTCAAAGGTCAATTAGGTCTGGGTTTTCAAACGGCATAGAGCTCGAAAGTCTGTTGGGGATCTCAGTGGGCCACACACCACTGAATCTTTGGGGTCCAGACAGGCAATTAAGGTCCTCCAGGTAAGAGAAGGTTGGTAGAGGCAGCCTCTTCAGCAGCCACATTGCTCGCAGCATAGTGGACGCTGCTTCATTGATCCGAACTGGCTGGATAGAGGGGGCTGTCTTGGGCAATTGCTGGGACAACTGCAGCAAGGGAGAACGCAAACTCTATATAAGTTTCTTTGACGGGCAGGCTTGCTTCCTGGCCTGACAAATCCAGGAGTGTGCAAGCTTAAGAGAGGTTGCAACTTAACTGCTTTGACAGATCATACGGTGTTAAGATACTTTTTTTTTATTTGAGGATGTTGGTTTCCACTTTTAGTTAATAGGGGAGGTGTGTAGAAATGCTTTGATGGAGTGCACTGAGTGAGAGTCCTCCAGAGAGAGCCGTGTTTAATTCTTCAGATGTGTCTTGTCAGATTTTAGTCCACTCTCTCGCTCACATCCTACCTTGGCCACTCTTAATGCATGAAGGCGTGAGGCAGAGAGAGCGAGAGAGGTGGAATGGTCAAAGTTGTATGCCGCATGACTACGGGCCTCGTGTACTTCAAGTCATACTTTTGTGTACACATGTGTGTCACAGTCATTTTGTTTGTGTACACACCCACTCAGACGTCTTCTTAAATGACAATGTATGGCACTGAAAGCCTGCAGTCACATCCCTGCTGGAGCAGCATCCTGCATCACTCTGCTTTCTACATAGAGAGCATAGTTAGAGGACACAGCCACACAAACACACACACACACACACACACACACACACACAAACAGTACAAACACTGTCACAGGAAGTTGTGCTAAAAGTGTAGAGGACAGATGCCTACTCAGCTGGGGAGAGTCGAGCGAAGCTAAAAGCATTGAAGGGCACACCTAACACAGTACAGTCACAGAGAGAGTGAGAGAAACAGGAAAGAAACTAAATGGACAGCTAATGGCAAGTAAATCAGATAGTGAAAATCCCAACAAAGCACAAACGTCAACTACAACCTTGAGTCTGAGCCACTAAAATTCCATTTTAAAGCCAATCGTACCAGAGGGGGGAAAGATGAAAACAACTTAAAAAAGGTCCTGACCGCAACAGGGTGAACATCCGATTTTGTTTTCCTTGCTAAGACCAGTGATCCAGCGCAAGGTGTAATTAATTTCAGCTGATTAAGAAATTAAGGCAGAAAAAGGAAGGGGGGAAGGGAGAGAAAGCACTGATCT
The DNA here is from genome assembly GCA_037176925.1 of Amniataba percoides. Lineage (NCBI taxonomy): Eukaryota > Metazoa > Chordata > Actinopteri > Centrarchiformes > Terapontidae > Amniataba > Amniataba percoides. The sequence goes on along the minus strand of JBAJHX010000002.1, from coordinate 6,430,295 downwards.
GAAATGACCTTGGATAAGGACAAGGACAGGTGTCTGGTGCTGGGTGGATGTCTGCCTGTATGTGTTCCTGAATGTAAAATAAATGAGTCTTGATATTTGCTTTATTATATCTACCTACTTTTATTCATCTTTTTTTATTTGTGGGTGCTATTTTATGTAATAAAGAAAGTAAGTGTTTCTCATACGTAACTGATTTATAGACCTATACATAAGGCGCATACATGCTGAAAACCCCTCTGTATCATTTAATATACAAGCAGTTCATCAGCTTTGGATTTGTGTCTACATTTTGTCCAAAGAACATTTTTCTTTACTTGTTGCTTATTCCAGTCAATCACTTTCAGTACTTGAGCTGAATCAGTGCATTCTTCCCTCTTTTTTCTATTAAATGGCGTATTTGAAAAGAGGAACAAAATGTACATTTTTTTCAAGTGCTGCACAGCAAACTGCAAACCTGTGAGGAGTGATAAAGTTCAGAGAGTCAAACCCACGCTGTACTCCCTCGTGTTCTTTCAGTAGGGCGGGACAACAGTCTGTTCCGGTGGTGTTCACACAACTGGCTTTACCACAGCCAGTGTGTATTGACTCTGTGGCCTTCATGTCCATTGTGCACACACTCTTCTGGCTCATCTCACCCACAGATGCATTCAGAGACATTGATTATTTCCTCTGCAGCCCGCTTATATTTCTTTCTCTTTTTTCTCAGTCATGTTCTTGCCTTCACCTTTTCTGTCAAAATGTTTTGAATGTTAATGCTCCCATTCAGATTCTGTGATACTTGTAGAGGCAGAGGGGCAGCTGTCCCTTTTGTACCGTTATCTGCTCTCTCCTGTTCAGGCGACCGATGCCTGAGGTCTGAACGCAGCTGGGGGTGTTGATGCAGGAACTGACCACATTTCTCTGAGGGGTGGACATGGTTTGGGGGGTGGAGGATGTGGCAGGACTGAGTTTGGGGGGAGTAGCTGCACTCTTATGAGTCTAGACACTCTCCCCTCTTTTGCTAGCAGCTCACATTCCCCAGTAGAGCTCCCCTCACACTTGCACAGTCAGTATCCTAAATTAACAGTCTGGGGCTGCAGACAGTGGCAAAAAAAAGACACACTGTTCAAAGCCATGGAAAGGAACACGCAAACACACACTGCAGTCTGACTATACTTGGGAGTACACTTCCACTGACAAGCAAGCCTGACGAAGCACGTTGTTCGCACAGTTGCACTTCTGATGGAATAAATACTGCATGAACTAATAAAGAATACTGACATGAGCCTCCCAGTGCACGATGATTTACTGCATGACGCCGGCACCTGGAACAGAGCTGTTTTAAATGCTGTGGAGGAAGCAGCCCTTATTATTGATACACTTCCACTGACTTCACACATTATGTAAGCCCTGTTCCAAACTTTAGGCCTCATTATTAAAGCCAATCTCAGAGTAAACATGACTCCCTTATCGTACTTATTGTAAACAGACTTGAAGATGACTTCTAGCAAACTACAGTGATTTCACTTGAGTTGTTAGTGTGCTACCATTATCAGCACGACACTGCTAACATGCTGATGTTTATAAGGTATATTGTTTGCTATATTCACCATCAAACTTGTTAGAATGTTAACATTTGCAAATCAGTACTAAATTCAAACAACAAGAGCTGATGGGAATATCTTTAGATTTCTGGCGGTTAAGATAACGGTGCTACAAGCAGGGTCAGATGATTCCCAATGTTTTAAAAATTCATCCTGTGTGGATCATGAAATGAAACTTTAACCTCAATATCCATGTTATACAAGCAGTAGTGCTGTAGTTGCTGAGATATTTTTGTCTGCACCAAAGCAGAGGACCAACTGATCAACTGACCAACTGACATTGTCATCCCTGGAGCTGTGGCTAAAAATATTGTATCATGACGTGTCCTGCATAAATATTCACATTCCTTGTGACTTAAGTTTAAACAGGTTTTCACAAGGATGGTGACAAAAAAAAATCACACATTCTATTCTTCACATCGAACAACAAAGACACATGCTCATCAAACAAGAAACATCATTGATTTGTGTGCGTACATACACATACTGGCAAGTATGCACATGCACACAGGCACACACACACAAAAAAGCACACACAGAAGCTATTCACACACTCTCAATTCTACGTGGCACAGGATTGAGGATCAATGTGTCAACACAACAAAACCGGGGTGGTGGCCTCCTCGCGGCATGACAAGGTGGGAGATATTGAGTGCCTGGCCCTTGATCCCAGTGGTGGAGACAGACCCTCCGGGGAGGAGGGAGAAAATGGAAGCAAGGAGATAGAGAGACAAGAGAGCTCGAAAAAAGTGATGGCAAAAAGTACAGAGAGGGAGAGTAATGATGGGAAAAGAATAAGACAGGGACGACAAAGGTCTTAGAGGCATAGTGTAAGAGGCACATAGGAGGGGAGGAGACAGAGACAGCTGAGGGGGAAAGGTAGATAAATACAACTGTATGAGGGAGCATGAGAGAAACTGTGTTTGTGTCAATGCATGCTGAAGCTGAAACAACGTGAAAGGAAAAGAAATGGCATGTGTGTGCGTGCATACACATATGTGTGTATGTGCATGCCTGCAGCACAGTTGTACCATGTTCCTAGATGTTCCATCTTATTTGGGGGGTATTTAAGAGGGTGTGTGAGTGCTCCAATTCTGATCTTCCTTTCAATTTCAGTTCATTTCAAGCTGATATTGGAATGACAACACACAATACATTCGTAGAGCTTTCACTGAATAAAGTGCTCACATAAAAGCAAAAACAATTAACAATTACACAAAAAGCATTATAAATAATCTAGAATTTTAGTACACAAGAGCACATAAATATGCACAAACAGGCATTGAATTATATAAACAAGCATGAGACCCAGTTTCCTTCATCACAAGGCACTACTTTGTTGTTTTTCCTTGCTTTGCGCAGTGTGTTCTCCTCAGATTTCACAAGTGGATGACCACTGATGGGAGTTAGCTGACGCATAAACAGCCATGAACAAGCATATGTTGTAAAATTTGTACATAAATAGGTTTTTAGTTTGATTCTATGTGTGCATGCAAGCGAATGTCTTGTCAGTGCTGACACTGGTAAATTAAGGTTGCACATTGTGATTTACATACTGATGGATACTGAAGAGGACCTATTAATATGTAAAACAACAGTGTGTACAACTATATAGTTTACATACCACCAAGCGAGTATCTCAGAACCTCTTTGGGGTTTTTTATTTATGGCAGGGAGTGTCTCTAATCAAAATATGAGTATCACTTCATGTGGATGTGTCGTGTATCTCTGTGATTCAGGAAGTGCATCGCAGCTGCAGTCAGAATACATAACTGCTATATTTGAATATCTATACGAGCTTGCAAGGGCCTATGGGGGCTCACTCCCCACTACAATACTGCATTGCGGAGGATTCCCCTGGAATCCCTCTACTCTGTACCAGAGACATGTAGCTGTTCTCTGTCCGACATCTTCATATCTTCACAAGGAATACTCTCACTCCCTTGCCCTCCCACTGATGAGCAAAGAAACATTAATGTTCAGGTGTGCGCAGACATGATTTTGTGTGTGTGTGTGTGAATAAAGTCTGAATGACCTTGCGCTCATGAAAATGTGTTTCTGACTAAAGAATAGAAGTTAGGAATTACAATGACTGTAAACAGAGGTGGCATCTACACAGACATGACTAAATAACTCTACTGAATGTGAAAATATTCATGAATGCGTGGAACTGCCTGCTCGGTTTGGATGTGAATGTGTATTTGTCCTGTACATCCACAGCCAAAGTTGTTTGCTTTTGTGTGTGTGTGTCAGTGTGTACAGTATGTGTGTGTACTACAGTTTTGTTGTACAACATTTTTTGTGTACAGTGCATGCAGGCTTGTGTGTGCATACACTATTTGCATGTTTGCTCTGCCGGGGGTAAATATGTATGTGCGTGTGTGGCTGTGTTTGTGCATAGATGTGTCCGTGTGTGTTACCGAATGCGGCTGGCTTCAGATCCTGATGGCCCAGCTTTGGAAGAAGAGAGAGGGGGAGTCAGGGAGGCAGGGATAAAAAACGAACGGGTCCAATCCTCTGAAGCTGATGACTGTGTGTTTGTCAGAGTGAATTTATTTATCACAGATGCCAGGGAAATTAGCATTGAAATGATTCTGGTGACAGACTCGCCCTGGATATCTCTGATGGCAGACACCCAAAATGTTTATGTTTACAGAACTCGGGGAGAGAGTAGAAGGCGACAGCGGTGTGAGAAAGAGCCAGGGAGAGAGAGAGCAAGAAGAGAGAGCGAGACTCCGTGCTGTATAAGGAGATAATAAGAGAGGTAAGATTAGGTAGAGTAAAAAGTCAGGGCAAGAAAATTGGAGGAAATGTTGAAAAGAGATAAAATATGTAAGACAGAGAAAAAGAGCAAGACTCTAGAGGACGAGCTCCACTGTAGAAATAGTTGAATTGTGAGTCACGCTTGATAAGGACTTCAGCTGAAAAAGAGTGCGCTCCTCCTACACAGAGGGAGTGAGAAAAGAGGAGCATACAAAAAAGAATAACAGAGAAAGATACTTCTCTATGTATGGGAGAGATACTGCCCATATACAAAAGATGCTATGCTGGGAGAGCAAAAAAAAATTGGACGGGAGATTTAAAAAAAAAAATTGTGAGAAAAGTTTTTGGAGAAGAGAAGCAAAGAAGCTGGGTCAATGCAAAGGAAGACATCAAGATGAAAGCTTCTAAGAAGAAGTGACAGAGCGGAGAGAAAAGGAGAGAAAAGGGCACAAAGGAATAGGAGAATTAGCTGGGAGTGGGGAAAAGGACCCAGTAGTGCAGTTGAAGGCACAGGCAGGTATATAAAGTACGCTGCTTCTTCTTCGATGTGCATAGTAATTTAATCCCACCTATCAGCCCCTTTATCATTAACCGGCAGTATGCCTGCCTCCCGAGCGACTCCTGCCATGCTGGCTGAGGAAGTGGACTGAAAGACTGAGGGAAGGGTTCAAGAGAATAACAGTGTCAGAGGAAGAAATGGAAGAGGAGAAAAGGGCGGGGGCCATCTGCAATTGCACAGATAGAAACAGTGTGTTGCTATGGTAATAGATACACTACTGGCAAAGTGTGACTGTGTGCATGTAAATTGATGCGAATCTGAATTTCTGCACTTTATTATGAATAACTCCCTCAATTGAATTTTCACACTTATGGTGGCAAAGCTTTTAATGTCAGGGCCTGCCATCATGATCCTCACCTCTCAACCAAATTCATGAAGCTTATTATGTTTGCAGGCATCCCCGCCGGCAACCCATCAAGGCAATCTAATTGCTAAATGGAATGTGTGCTTTCATAGAATGAATCAAGTCAAAGTTTCTCTTAAGATTCATAAAGCCTAACTGAATACTTGGGGAAGGATTCATTAATAAGAAATGGAATACCACTCTGCAGATAATACTCGCATCGAAGTGAATTGCTATCATATCTGTCTGTGACTAAACAGGGAGAGATTGCAAACCATTATTCATTACTGAGCAAGACTGTAAGCAAATCCATAGGGAATCTATGAAAACCTTATTAAATCATGCAATAAAGCTTCAAATTAACCACTTACCCTCTTCATTTGAGTTGATTATTCAAGAAATCAAAAGCTTCAGCTAATGGTGTTTTGAGCCAGTCAATCAGGCAAGTAAGTGTTCGCTGTACACTGGCCAATATTATCATCCAAATGTGTACTAATAACGCAATCAGTGCACACATGCAGAATTACACCAAATAGGAGCTGAAATGTGAAGTGAAGCCAAGAAATCTGCAATGCCATCGCTGTACTTCATTTAAAGTACCATTTTTTCCTAATCGGATCAGATACATTCACCTTAGGTTGAGTTTGACTGAGATAAAGCAGAAGGAGCAAAGTAAACAATCCCGGCGTATAATCTAGTGTTGAAATGCTTAAAACATAAATCCCCCACAGGCTCAGAGGTATAATGCATCCTTCTGTTTACCTCTAATTTTGCAATTAAACAGCACATTAAAAATAAGAAAACTATTTTTTTTCAAAGAAAACATGCATAAATAGTATAAGTAGACAACAGAGAAGGCTACACTCCATGCGTGCCTAGACTGCACAGCCAAGTCCGTATTTATTTTTCTCACTTGGTGTAGAATATCATGGAAGCCGGAACAGAAGTACGAAGTTGCATAAGCAGAGAGCAAGTTTAACTCTGTATTCTTTGCCTGTTTTTCCTGTTTGTTATCTGTGTTTCATTATGGTAATTAACCACTGTATTGTGAGCTGAGGCTGAATGCATAGTGACTCTCTCCCTCTTTCACTGCAGTGATTGCAGCAATGCTTGGGTGTTGGGAAGAGGAGAGGATGTTACTGGGTCAGCAGCTGCCTACGTTTTCTGCAAACACAGCACTGCTAGACTTCACCAGCTGTTTTCTCTCACCATCTCTACCCCTTCGAACTTCCTCCAGTTTTCTCTCGCTGTCTTTCTGCCCCCCCCCCCTTCCTCACTACATGTTTCTCTACGCCGTTTCCAGATGCTTGCCTGCGGCTAGAGGAAAATTAACTGTCTCCTTTCTTACTACGTCCCTACTTCTGTGTGTAATTGTGTTTGCATATTAATAGGAAAGAGATAAGTGAGACTAGGCAAGTCTGAAACATTAAGACATATTGATCATTAGTGGGGGGGGGGGGGGGAAGGACAAACAGAGGAGCTGGGTTAGTAGACATTTTTCCCTTTGATTTTTGGCTGTGGTGTCACAAGGAGGAAGTGTTGATCACATAGCATTGAGAAAGATTTGATTACTCTCTATCGTACAATTCATTTAATTACCACTCTATAACCTTGCAAATGAGCGAGAGCTAGAGAGGGGGAATGAGGAGAAAAAGACATGAAATATGAAAAAAAGATTAAAAAAGAGGACAGAGAGAGCAAGAATGCAAATGGAACTGGGGAAAGAGTAATTGGACAAGAGTGATAATTTTAATCCTACAGCAGTTAAATATGCATAAATGGGATTTAATCCATGGGGCAGTAAATGCATGGTGCCACAGTGGTCGTAATTGTAAGTGTGTTTTAATGTATGTCCCATATTATGTATGAGCCATTTAGACTGCATGCTACTATTTGAAATGGTAATGCACGGCATCTGTGTTTGTGTGTATGTAACTCTGCTCAGAGGCCTGCTCTTGGGTCTGCCAATGAGTTCATAAGTGTTTAATTTTGTATGTTTGTTTCTTTCATCACCCTACAACACCTGTGCTTTTTGTTGTTTTTTCTCCAAAAAGGACTACGGCAACTTTATCTTTCATCATGAATATGGATAACTACGTGTAAAAACAGGTGTGCAGGGAAGGCAGCAGAGTTGAGCGTTAGAATAAGAGCAACACTGTTGAGTAATTACAATTTAAACGCGTCCCCCATAACTGATGAATGTGCTTTGAGGGTTCTTGCAGACTTGCACTCCAAATATAATCTTGATCAATATGTTCTGAGCTCCAAGCTAATCTCTTCATAGTCCGCACGTACAGTGCTATTATGTCTTTGTGTTTTGGAGATAAAAGATCAAACACAGTCAAGTACAGGGGGATTTACACTGAAGAGGTCACATGCACCCACACACACACACACACACACACACACATACAGATATCAACTTCGATGAGCATTCAGTGTTAAAGTTAGACCTTTACCAAACACCCAGGCCCATGCAAAGACTCAGTCCAGTCAAGTACACCCATAGATTAATGGCTTCACTGATAAGGACACACACATCATGTAAAGCCACATAAACTTAAGTGATGCATTTGTTACTTTTGTTCCGCACGTGGACATGTATGCAGATGCACACGTGGAAAGAGGAGATAGTAACACTTAAAGGCAACACTGGGGGGCGATTTAAATTTAAAAACAAGAGATCAATCACTTCAAGCAAAGATTATCATTTCACACACGCGCTTTGAACCGCGGCTGGTAGAAAATGTTAAGCACTCTGACAGCAGCCAATATGCCCTTGAACACACTTCACACTATGCCACAGTTCAGTGAATCTGCTGGGAACAGTTTCAGAGTGCTACGACAGTAGCACCAGCTCACCATCAGCTCTTCAATAAAGAACTGAAGAGCTTTGGTCTTTACTGAGTCAATATCTCAAGAACTTTGGCTGCATCAATCCTGCGTGACCCTGAATATACATATTTTTAGATTTCATAGGGGTATTTGCAGCTGAGCTAGCAAAGGCTGCATACTATGGCTATCAGTCAGTGGGGTTTTTTTACGTTTCCAACCTAATCTTAACTAAAAAGGGCTGTATTCATTAAATTGCACTCTGACTAACAATTACCACCAAATTATACAGCTCAATTTGAAGAAGCTCTAATAAATAACTAATCACTTGTTATCACTGCAATCTGAAATCTGAGCGCAATGTACTAGAAAGACTGAGCAGAGCTGTATTCCTTTGGGTACGCAGTATTGTACTGAACACAGAAAACACTGCACGTCTCTGAATGCCATTGCCATGGTGCAGTGACGTGCGCGGAGTACTGCAGCAAGCCTCAGCATCACAGGAATAAACCAGGACATTCTGTAATAGCTATTGTAATGTTAAAGTAGAAAAGACAGCATAAAGGATAGTACAAATCAATACATGCGATAACAGCGTGAGGACAGGAGGAAATGTCACAAACAAAGAATGGAAATGAACATGAAAGGGGTCTGTCGAAGCAGGAGGGATGAGGGAAGGTCGGAATTAGGGAAAGACATGGAGGATGAACTGTCAAAACCAAATAAGCTCTGTCACCATGAAATCCACACTTTCACCAGCTCACTTTACCGCTTAATCAAAGTCTAGCCTGAGTGATTACATGGCCCTTCTTTTTTTTCATAAAAGTGCCACTATTTAAAAAAAGCTCCTAATGCTGTGCTCTAGGAATCATTTCTAATTTATTCTCACCAGTCCAGATCTGCCAACCAAAGCTATTATAGGAAAGTCAGGATGATGTGCTGTCAGAATCCAGAGAAATAGATGTCATCCACAGCAATAAGCCTGTAATAACTACCGTCAAATTATTTTCAGGGCCTAAGTAACTTTTCCCTCATCTCCCCATTTGGCCCCTGGTGCCTCTTTTGCAGCTTGTAAAATGCTTATTATCATAATTGCATAACTACGCATGTAGCATTTGAGATGTTGAATTGAGGCAATATATGCCTCGTATCATCAACATATCGGTGAAGGTTCTCATTCATCCAGGTCATCGTTCATCCAACGTGTTTGCAATCAGGTCAACTGGACGTAGATAG
>JBAJHX010000002.1:6407270-6420879 GCA_037176925.1 Amniataba percoides | reverse complement strand
GCCTCTTGGATAAGAGGTGAAACGTCTTCAAGGAACTATCTACGTCCAGTTGACCTGATTGCAAACACGTTGGATCATCAACATACAACGAGATTACTGAAATACGCCTGTGCACAAAAATTATTCTTCTCAAGTGGATGAATTTTCTGTAACAGTTGTGACTAAAACACCTGCATGCATGTGCTGCTCCAGAGTGCACACATACACCAATGCACATACACAGGCTGCATGCACTGCACAGCAAGCAGCTAATTAAAGCGCACACAAGAGTTTGCTTGGCATTTAACATTCGCCTCTTTTCCTCAAGAGAATGATTCAGGTGTGTTCGTAAATAAGTGAGAGAGAACAAGGACGAGAGAGGGAGGAAAGAGAAGGAGCAAAGGCACTTGGTTTTGTTTAGGGTGGCTCGCTGTAGTTAAAGTGACATTTTGGTGAGATGTGCACTTTCCAAAAGCCCCGTGGGGGTGCAAGGGGCATGCCCAGCCATGCCAGCCCTCTCTACGCAGTCACACTGTATCCTGACACTAAGCACAACAGGCAGGCCAGGCCACGCGCCCAAACACATTACACTCTTCTCCATCTAACACTCAAACAAAAACACATTAATTTTATCATACCTGACATAAACACAATACCCTCTGATAATCTAAAATGTGAACAAACACACACACACCTCCAGCTGCTGCACTGTGAGATTACACAAATGTCCCTCTCTGCCCTCTGGTAGTCCATCTGGGTACTCAGAGTTTGAACTCAATTTGTTCCATATTGGCAACATATAATGAAGGCTTTCTGCTATAAGCACAGCCAGCTCCCTGTGTTCTGCATGTGACCCGTAAGGTTTTGGCCAATGGTCTGCCACATGACTTTAGGTAGAGGCGAGACTGGGTGTCTGAGTATGAATGTCTGCAAAGTGATATGATTGAACAGGACAGTGGTTTTATGGAGGGATTGAGTGAAAATATTGTATGTTTTGAACTTTGACACTCTGTTATAGAATCATCTTGGGTGGATTTAGAGGGGCTGAAAGGCTACGAGGTGCTTTCATTCCCAGTGATACACAGCAGGCTGTGGTATTGACTGGACAACATTACTCGGTGTGGAGAATACACAAAACACACATAACAATCAGACAGTCTGCTTTCCTAGGGTGCTAAGGGAGGGGGGGGGCAGTGCGAGCTGATTTTTTCACACTCTGGCAGAACCACTAATGCTACGATGTCAGCACACTGTTGGGGGAAGTGGCGAAAAAGAAACTGGAGAAAGAAGGACAAAGGAAGAGAAGAGGTAACATCCTATCCAACTCCTCTGAGCACAAGTTGGGGTTAATGTTACAGCTGTGCTTCAGTACCCTGCCAACAGCAGTGGTAAACAAACTGCACACATAGCTCCTGACCTAAAAATGTCAGAAATTAATACTGAGAAAAAAATCTCTCTCCTTTTTCTCAATATATCTCGCTATGTGGTGGGTACATACAGTTTTGAGCTACACAAATCAATAAGGGAATAAAATATTTACCCATATTGACCTTAGTATGCTTCATGAACAGATTAAGTGCCCAAATTATTTGGTGCTGGGTGAGAGGGGGTAAGTGCACTGTCAGTCTTAAAGTATGAATTATGTTTGTGAGCAACTGTATGTCACTGTCCAAAGCTAATCTAATCAATTAGCTGTGGTGACATTAGTGGTGGGGACTGTGGCACTGGTGTCAGTCAGCTGATGACAATCAAAGCACATTAGCATTTCTGCTGCTCGAGCCGCACTTTAAATGACCGCACTGAACTTGAACATACATGGAGGGCATCACGTGAAAAGTAAAACACGATGAGAGGAGGCCAGGCAGGTTCATCCATCACCACAAGGTGATTTGTTTTTCTTTAAAGGAACAGAAGCCACGGGACCTGGTCTGGAGCCAAACATCTGTGCTGTGCTGCCAACAAGAGTTTTTATTTTCAGCTGATAAGAAATAAAGCCTAGCTCATTGGAAGGTAAGTGTACAGGGTGATTTGATGAATACTATTGATATAAATGAAAAGGAGGGTTTGATTTCACACACGCTTAGCCCTCCTACTGGACTCCACATGCACTGTACTGAAGAAACTATGTGTAGTTGCTTTAGAAATAGCGAGCATGTGCGCAACCCATCGGGGGGAGCCCATTCATCCTTATGGTGCCCTGGGGTCCTTTTGACCTGCTCAATATGGGAAGTGTAAGTTTCTCCTTCTCCTCAGCAGGTGTGACTTAAGCAACCAAATTATTTTTTGCTGAATGAAGACTGCCAACAGTTGCTATATTTAGAAGTGCAGCTTAACTCTGCAATGCTTTGGATTGTCTTTGAAAACCAGCCCAACAATGCCGCAAGACAGAAATGAGCAATAACTTGCACTTGAGAGGAACCTGGCGCTTTGTCAAAGAAAACATAATACATTTTGGCCATTATATTCACTTTTTTGCAGTTTGTTAGTAGAGAGGACCACTCTCATGTCTGTATATGAAGCTTAGTTTATTGCAAAGTCTGCGAACAGGAAGAAACAGCTATCCTGTCTCTGTCAAAATATTTTAAAATGTCCCTATCAGCACTTCTAACATTCACAAATTACATCTTCTCTGGATAAACTGTAAAGACTGTTTCCTGGTCAGTCCGATTTAAACATTAAGACAGCAAGCTGTGGTTCCCTGTTTGGATATAAAAGGCCATTGTTGGCGGCACAGTTGCACACTGTGGCTACTGCTATGATGTAAATTCTTCCTGTCCTCCATCTTATTACCTCACAGCTGGCAAGGCTGATACTCATTGACAGCAGTGTGGTACAGAGAAATGATTAATGCATTTGCAGCACAGCCTGGGAAACTTCCTCAATATTGGTGAACACTGTTGCTGGCAGGAGCTGTAGGCACAATGCCCAGTGTGGTCCATCCTCTCAAGGTTTGGCTGGAGGGACAGAGTGATGGTTCTGGGATCACTGGTGAATGTGGTGCAGATTATCAGAGACGCACAGGGGCAATCTATGATTTCACACTGGGTTTCCATAACTGCTTAGGGAAAAGATCTGTCGTTGGCAGCAATCACTTCCTATTAAATTTTTTCTCAGGGAGCAGGGAAGAATTGTTTTCTAGAAAAATGTATGCTGCAAGCTTTGATCTTGGCAAAGAGCGTGATCTGTGTGCAGTTTCAGACAGCAGCTTTCTCCTCATAAGAGGACAACTCCCGAGAGTCCATCAAAATCGGCCAAAATACAGACCGTTCTGCCCGAGAACATTAAGAGCTCATTAGGCTGAGGATGATTCAGCTAAATAATTCTAACCCTCTCTCCAAAAAAAGGCAATGAAAGGAGAGGTTGCACCTCTTGTACCGCATGTGTAACACAAACAATCTAATAGTACAGGCTGAGCAACTTTTACTTCAGAGCTGCTAAACTGACACGACACTTTTCCTGATGTCGACACTTATTTCTTGTGTGTCTTCTGTGAGGTTTTGGAGCAAACTTGTCTCGCAAGATCCCTGCTGTCTATCAGCACACTCTCATATATTTTGGAACCTTTCACCCACACGTTACAACACGAGTCAGCAACAGCACACTTTTCACATAAGCCTGCACTTTTAAATGCATCATCAACAAGGTACCTTGGACAAAAACAAAACAAGACTTCAGTGTAATGGATTACCTTGATAAATCCAGTTTAAAGGGTTAGGGTTAGGGTTAGGGTTTTTTGATATTAGGATGACTTCAAAATTGCATACTAATATACTATACATACTAAGTATGATGTAAGATTGAGTAATGCACTTAAATCAACAGAAAGAAACTTAACTTAAAAATAACTTTTAGTTATATTGTTTAAACTGTCCTATGTCCTGACAGTTGTACATGAGACATATAATCTGTGAAAAAAAAATCAGGCTCATCCAGCTCCACCTCCTGACTTTAAGGCCATCTGACAAGTATCCCCTGCACCCAGGTCAAAAACAACCAACCAGAACAGAGTATCTAAGAGAGCATCAATCGATGTCCTGCACAGGTTCCCCTCCACTGCACATGCTCCTTGAGCAGACGTAATAGGAAAAAAAGGAAAAGACAAACAACCAAAAAGCCAAGCAATGAGAAAAACAATTCATATGATGTACAAGAAATGGGAGATGAGCAATGAAGAAAATCAAGTTAAAAGAAATAATTGGATGTAGCAACACTGCAGGGAGAGGCTTTGAAGGCATACTTAAAAATAGATTTAGTATCCAATATGCAGTATAAACAAAGGTTAATGATAGGTATTTGAGGAGCTAAACCTTACAACTACAACTAATTTTTGTATAAAATGCATCATTTGTGATTTGTAGATCATTATTTTCATCCCTGCTTCTTACAAAGTGTTCAAAAGGGTCCAAAATACTGTTTGCAATTTTTCTGATGACTACAGAAAGCTCAGGAACTAATAGGTGAAGGTTGTAATGTAGGCAGATTAATAGGTAAATTAAGTGCTTGGCTTTCATCTTTTGGATCTTGTTAGACTGCACATACGACGGCAATGGTAGCTTTTTATCTCTGAATACGATAAAAGGAACAAGGACTTTAATTACATCATCCAAGCTGTAACCTCACAACTTTGTTCAGTGCCATATGTAACCTAAATGAAAGCCTCCATCAAACACTCTACGGCTTTAGCAAGTGAGAATACTTTAACAGAAAAGGCAAGGAGAAAAAAATCAAAACCAATCACCTCCAGCGTTAACCACTGTACAAGGACGCTGCTGGGCTATGACCATCTTCTTAAACTTAATGGAAATAGTTCTATGGTTCAACAAGCACAATCAGCTACAGCGTGCTAACAACCTTGCTGACCAAGAATGTTCAATTTGTGCTTCTTCCCCTTGTTCTTTCCTTTATATACAGGACAGAAGTGTATATGTAGGCATACCGTGCACACACACACACACGCGTCTAAGACTCCAGGGACCCAGAGCGCCCTTTCTCTCTCCCTCTTTTTCTAATCCTGGCAATTAGCGAGAAATAATTAATGATAAAAAATGAAAAAGTTGAGGGCAGAGAGCCTTGAAGATAGAGTTCTGCACCGTAAGCATTCAATTCCCCCTCTCAAGGTCCTCAAGGTCCACTGCTCTCTGGCTCTGATCCTTGTACAGCTACTGGAGGAGGCTCAAACAAAGGCCTCTTTGATATCAGCAAGCCCTCTGTCACTTGCTTTCATTCTCTCCTCCTATATGTTATGCTCAGTTTTTCGCTTCCTGTTTTCCTGACTGTCTTTGCGTATTACTCTCATCTTCTCTACCCACCCTCCCACTTCAATCTCTCTCTCTCTTTCCCCTTGATTTCATCCTCCCAACACCAAGGTTGTGGCCTGCCTGTTAAGGGTCCATCTGAAAACGAAAAAGAAAAAAAAACTCCGAAGGTTACACCAGACATCTGCTGCAGCCCCCCAGAGTAAGGCTTTGTTTGATTGCCTCCCTGTGAAATTAATAAGAGTAGCCATTAACAATCTGGTATAAATAGGGAGTCAGTGGATACGTAGCTGTGAAGGGATGTGTGATGCAGCTGAACCTTGATCGTGCAGCGCAGCGATGGTGCTATGAGTGGTGGGGGAACGAAGAGGTTGTGACCTTGTAAAGTCACGCCGGGGCCACATACGAGCATAATGTGGTCTTGTGATCAGAGAGAAACTGCTATGTCATCCCCCGGCTCGGGTGCAACTGGGATGTGATGTCTGTGTGGCCCTTTTCTTTTTTCCTTATATGTAGAACTGTGGGTAAACATCTAGATTTTCCCTGAGGAAATCAATATTCACGTTCATATGTGGCGCAGTGCATGTGTGCGGGTATGCATGTGTGTGTGTGTGTTTCTACATCCACTCTGAGCTGACAGACAAAGAGCTGAAGAAAAAGGCATGAGAGGTGGGGGAGAGAGGGAAGAGGAGAGGCGAGAAAAAAAACACTCCTGAGCACTCCTGCCCCCTGGTGGCAGTTTGCAGTAGCACCGTTGGCGGAGCGAGGCAGGCTGCGACTGAGTTACAGTAGAAGAGGGACTGCTGGGTGAATAGTCTGGGGGTTTCTGCTTATTGCACCACCTCTTCCTCCTGAAGGGTGGCTTTGATCTCTGCATACATTTAAATTCCAAAGAGGCAAAAAAAAAAAAAAAAATACCAAGGGGTGGTAAAGCTCATTCATTCATAAATGCAGCGCCTGGGATTTAGATCGGGAATTACAGAGAGAGCAGACATCATTTCATAATACTCTTCAAGCTAATTGTGTTTCACTTGCCAGATATTTCAAACGGTTGCTGTCAGACTTTGAATCTTGCCTTCATAGTGGTGTTTTATTTGCCACTGGCAGCGAGTAACTCACCCACCTTTAAAGCATGCTGCAGACACACCTGCTCCACAAGAGGCATGTTAGATTTACTCTCTTTTCTCGTATATTTGGACACTTGTGTTTGTTTCATCTCATCCAGGGCACTACCTACATTTGTTGAGCACAGGAATCCAGCACAGGAAAAATGATATGCAAGTGTAACAAGAAAATAAAGTAAAGAAGGAAAAGTAGGATGATCACAGTATTAAAAATGCTTGAAAAGCCTGTGTAAAGGTATTTGATCTGGTGGATCCGAGTGAACAATGTGGCTGCAGTGTATGCTTCTGGCCAGCAGATGGCATCAGCAGTTAGTGCAGTGTGCTGTGGTGCAGTGCTACCTCTCAGATGTCGACTGCCCTCTTGCTCAGTGTCTGCGGTGAGACATTTTGGCAGTCTGAGTGTGGACCAAAGACCAAGTCTTCTATTTCTGATCAGACAAAACAGGCTCCAGATTCCAGCAAAGTATTACAAATCCATGCACTTCTACACAATTGGACTCATTTCACTCGGCCTCCATCAGTTTCTGCGTGATATTTCAAACCCCTCGATTGCTAAACCTCCCACACACTTGCAATCACACACGCATCCCTGTCAAAGTGTCTTCACCCTAGCAGCACACCAGTTGCTTCTATGTGTGTGTGTGAAAGAAAGACAGAAAGCGAGAGATCATTAATACACATGCTAAGGAGCACGGTACAACTTGTCTGGGAAATCAATAGAAACATCACAAGAAGGAAGAGGAAGATTAGGTATTGACTGAGGTAATGGGGTGAGGTGAGAAAAAAATTACCTTTAGTTAAAATTGCTGTCATCATCTCGCAGTGCAAATATGGCCAATCTAAATAGACAGAGAAAAGTGTGCATTTTTGCTGTAAAATGTACAGGCAATATCATCATGAGAATTAAGAGTGTAACAAATGTTAAGACACTGTGACTGCACAACCACTGCCAGATAAGATAGAAGTGTGAACATTTTCTTTAGATGGATATATTAAAGTTTAACGCTTCCATTATTAATTCAATTTTATCAATTCTTAAAAAGACACAATTCAACACTTTTAAAATGGCCTCAAACTTTTGCAAGTGCATGTTCTGTTGCGGGACTGACTGCTGCAATAATGAGGCCCACTGGCCCAAGGTCAGCTGAGAGCCAAAGCAAAACAGCAAACTTAAGACATCCAAAAATCATATTTTTGTCCTTATAGCATCTCTGCTTTTAGGTCGCACCTGTCATCTCTAAATCCCAAACAAAAAGAGAAGTCACAGGAACACACATACAGTATATCATCTAGTCATCCTGTGGACAGTCATCACATATCACTGTCACGAGCACAACACTCAAACTCTCCAATCAGCCAAGAATCAGCATTTGAGATTTAACAAAACAGCAGCAGTGAAAGAGAGCCAAAGAAGAGGAAAGCATTCATTTTCATCGTGGACATATAATTTCCTATGAATAAACATGATGATACAAATTCGTGCTGTGCGATATTCTTGCAAATATCCCAATTGACAAGGTTAAGGGCACTTTAAAGAGACATAAGAGTCATCTCTACTGACAGCAAGTTGCACCATACAATAACTTATAACAATCTCTTATTTGCAGTGCATTATAGAAAATAATAAATTCAGACAGCGACAACTGTATTCAGTGTAACATTTCACCAGTAAAGTGAACAAGTCCACTGAGTAAACCATAAATGGAGTCTGTCTCATAAGACAACTTATTCAAACAGCAGTAAAAAGCAACCCCAACAAAAACACCACAAAGGCAGAACTCATCATGTCCCCTAATATTTCCATTGCTGCCATAAAATCAAACACTGCAAAAAGGCATAAAAATCATCTACTTACCTGAAATATCCACATGTTAACAGGTCACGTCCTCCATGCACATTTTAGCTCTGATGGAAAAATACACATAAAAGTGAAACAATGTTTAGTTACATACTATCCAGACACATTGTCACAAGTTAAATTAACACAAAGTCTGCATCATAGACTGTAAATAGTTGCTTTAATCTTGCACTTAGCTGGCGACTAGTACTCACTTTTAGCCAACAATAACTTTTTATATTTTCATTTTATAGTGTAGTTTTGCTGCGTCACAGTCGGCTAGTTAGCACGCTAAAAGCTACACTCCATCATATTAAGCTACGCATTAAGTAGCATGTAGCAGCTAGCATCTTTAGAGAATCATGAAACCGTAATGACAAGGTCGTTGTCTGACATTAACTCTATCCAGAATTATTACCGTCATTTACTTCAGTGTTGGTGGTATTTAACCTTGACAGAAAAGTGTTTAAAAAAACGTGTTAAAAATAAAAAACTAAATCTCACTTTCCTCTGGTGGTGAGGTAGCTAGTAAGCTAGCAGACACACAGATAACAGGTTCATTAATGCCTAACAGGTGCTCTGAATTACATTTTAAAAAATCCCATGATGCTCTGCAAATGGGATTAGACATGTATACACACGATTTAATGCTCATATGTGCCATATTTTACTGAAAAGAATTATTTTTTTAAAGTAAGTTATTAGTTTCAGTATTTATTTATCATTAGTTTCGTATATAATTTACAGATACAGTGTAAAATCAACTCATATAAGCAGCCTGCTGTCTAAACAAAGTATTGTGTACTTTACTCTACATTTTATTATAGTTGTATTTATGAAGACATGTTGATAAGGATATTATGATCAGTGATTTCCTTATTGTTACCCAGGTATTTCTTTGAATCCAGTGAATATCAAACTGCCTGTCCCGGGAAACCTGGTACATGAAGAAGTAGCCGAACGGTGATGGGTTGAGGATATTGTGATCAGCGTTTTCCTTGTTGTTATATCCACTGTGGTATTTCTTGGAATCGCATCAAAAGCGAAATGCCTACACTGGGAAACTGGCCACAGTTGAGTGTGTCTGCGCTGTTGTATGATCTAGACACACCACCTACAGTGACTGGTGGATAGATCTGAGTGTGGAAGCGTCATTGTCATTGGAAGGTGAAACCAGACAGTCTGGAGAGAGAAGATGATCCAAAAGTGAAATGAGGAAGGCTTTAAGGAAAGCACAGGCCTGGCTCTCGACATATCTCTCCCCAGACCTTCTACAGTGTAAACCACAGACCACCCAGTCTGGCTTCAAGCTAACCATCTGAGGAATCATCAGGCGATCAAAAGGAGATGAGGTCCTCTCTGAAGACACCTGAACACTGGAGTGACTCTAAGGTCTACAGGTGTGAGGCATGTGCATTGTTACACAAGCACCAGTGGCGTTTTAAGTGTTGGCATCATGGCTTTGTCCTCCAAAGCAAAAGTTCTTCTAGGTTTCAGAACCTAGAACGTTTCTGGTCCAATAAAGGGGAGAGAAGGGTTTCTGTTATACCAGTGAAACCAAGTGGATGAAACATGACTAGGCTGGAAAAAATTATGATTAAAGTTAAATTAAATGTGTCATATTGCTGCCACTGCTAATACTTTGTCCTGATGCAGGCAACAAGGTGTGGCGCTGAAGCCACAAAGCAATTTTGGGATACCTTGTTCCACTTAGGCAGAATAATCCAAGACAAGACAAATGACAGTTTTGGGATTGGATACTCAAAGCTCAAAGCCACAGATAATAAGTAAGTGCCAACACTTAGCAGTCAAACAATGAGGAATAGCGACAATAATTTCTCCAAGAAAACAGCAGAGAAAAAAATGTTTTCTGAAAACATACAGAAATATTTTTGGACTGTTTTGAATTCATTCAGTAAATGTACTCACCAGCATTGATTTAACTTAGTATGATAACGATAAGATAATAGTAATGATGTCACGAGGGTTTGGTCATTTTCTGTTATTTATTCAGAGGATTAATTGGTGAAATGTGTGAAAAAGATGGACTCCCGTAACTTTTTTTTTGGCAGTAACTGTGGATTTGGGTAACAATAGAAGCACTGAGTAATAATCTGAGCAAACATTAATCTAAATATGAAAAGTGAGCAGTCACACACCCACACACCAAGGACTTGTTTAGAGAAATCACCTTGGCAACAGATGGCAATTTGCCACTGCCTCTGGTATCATCTTGTGATGCTGATGTTGCCAGAATTTTACCATTTTCTTTCATTCTTTCTGTCTGTCTGTCTGTCTTTAAGGACACAGCATGAATGCAGCATCACTGCTCGTGTGCCAGTGTGCGTGCTTCCCTCCAGCCGGGTGTCACGAGGCTGGGGCGTGTGCATGTTAAGATGTGCCCGTGAGTGAGACATGGTGCACTGTTGAGCTGGTGGGGGGGGGCATTAGAAAGGGGAAGTGGGGCAGGGGTGGGGGTGGGTGTGCACGCGGCGCCGTATGTCACTTGATCTCGAACATCAGAGCAGATAGATGAAGCTAAAGCGATTAAATGGGAGGAGGGCTTTGCGTCACTGGTAAGGTAACTGCCCTGGATATGTGAATGGATTAAGAAGAGAACCACATGAATGACTGCATGAATGAAAGAACAATGAATGAAATGTTATAGAACTATTTCCTGCATTTAATCCGCCCTCTTTTTTCAGACGATCTCTTCCAGATGAAGTTGTTGAGAGTATTCAAACAGAAGTCATGCAGATCACGTGAAAGAAAGTATGAAATTCACGTTCTGATGTAGTCTGATGTAGTTTGTTTTAATGTAATCATCAGTTAAAGGTCAATTTACCAAATTGAACTGGAATACATTTAGAGCATCTTTTTGCATAATATCATAATATATCATTTAAAAGAAAAAGAAAGGTTAAAAAAGGTCTTCCTGAAAGAAAAACATTGACGTGGGGAAATTTGCCTCATTGTGATCTTTGAGATCATAGTTTTGTTATTAACTCAGTGTCTTTGACTGTATGCTGAATTTAAGCAGCTGCAAGAGCCAAAATACTATAATTCTGGCATTAAGGGCTTTGGGAAGCCAACCAGAGCAAGAAGAAATTGTTTGTTTTTTACATGAGTTAATATGCCTGATTAATAATGTGATTAATAGAGTGATTAGTTGAAGAAGTCAGTAATGTGTAATATTTGGTTGTTACTGAGAGTGTGGCATTGGAGTGGTCGTTACTCACTGATTACCAAAAACTGTGATATATGAATTCACTTATTTAGTGGTCCATCTAGAAATTGTGTACATTTCTAGATTTCTAGATTTGTTTTCCCAGTAATCATCATATCGACCAATTAGGACAAGCAGGAAACTGCCCCGAGGCCCCAGAACAGCAGGGACCCTGAGCGCTCCAGCCTTACATCATGTCAACTGGTTTGTGATCATTTAATTGAAAATGTGTTCTAGAAATATGCACTATTAAAACACAATATTAAAAGACAAACACTCTGCTTTGTTTCCTGATCCTGAGGCACTGTCTCCTTATGTCCACTTCCAAAGCTTTTATTTGTTCAGCTTTGTGCCTTCATATTCTTAAAAATAATTTGTGTTTGATCAAACTACCATATCTGGGTCCGGAGTATTCAACATTGCCCAGAGAGAGAAAAATAGATGTTAACGGGGTCCACCAGCTCATTTTTACCCCTTGACCCCCCTTGCAGGTTAATCTGGCCATGAATTCACCAGAAGGTTTCAGGTGTAGTGCAAGCCCCCCCAAAAAAATCATTTCTGATACTACAAAACCCCCCTATGAGGAGTACTTACTTTAGATAACAGCAAAATGCTCTCATAAAAACATAAACTATGATCATGTCGTAGATAGATCACCAATGACCACATAATGTGAAATATGATAAAACTAATTATGGTTTACATAAGCTATAACTTTAAATAGTTGACTCAGAGACTATTTATGTTCATATGTGTACAATTATATGTATATTATGAAATATAAACGATACTTTCAGAGATTTTACTGACAATAAAGGTTAAATTACTGGAGACTCACCAGTGAATACCACATGCTACAAAAACCACGACAGATATATCATATGTAGTATTGTTCTTAAAAAGCACATTACAGTCTTTAAGAATAATATAATGTTAATAAATAGACCCCTTATACTACTGGGATGCTATACATAGCTTCCCATACCCACTCCTCCCTGAGAGAATATTATACTAAGAATAATATTTTAAGTAATGCAATAAAATCACCTTAAGGCACGATAATGTGCCTAAAATCACACAGAAACACTAGAAAAGGTTTGCTATGAACAGTATACTGAGCCAATGAATGATAAAGATTTACATAAAAGAATAAAAAAATAATTTACTATCAGGTTTATTTGAAATACCCTCTAAAAATGTAACAAAGGGAAATTTCCTTGTGGTCTGAATGTGTGTGTTCAGATGGAGCTCAGTGAGCAGTGAAGGGAAACCAAAAAGAAAGAGGTGTGTATGTGTCCGGGAGGTAGGGGTTGAGGGAGGGGGGTGGTATGTGTATGGTAAGGGGGGGTCAGAAGATTATGGATTGATAGAAAGAAATAGTCGCCAAAAACAGCCCCAAACTACCCCCTACCCCAGCCCCCTCCCCCCAGCCTGGGGTTTGAATTAATGTGTTTCTATTTTTGGCTCTCCCGTGTTTCCAGGGGAAACCTAATGACGCAATGACGTCAATGCAGGTCACCAGCAAGAAGCAGACTGGAGGAATTGAGTGGCTTCCATTAGAGGTTTTGCAGCATTTTCCAGAGAGGAGGGAGGAGGACAAAATGGATTAAGATTAAGAAATGCACAGAAATAAAACTAAATGTAGAGCGAAGTGAATGGGAGGCAATGCGACTGACGTCTGGGAAGAGAGAAGGATGGAGGGAGAGTGAGAGGGTGGAGGTGGAGTGGTGGTGGTGGTGATGGTGGTGGTGGAGGGGGGGACCCTACTGCTGCATATCAATGGGTGCCGTTCAAATTCCCAGGGATTATTGGAGGGAAAAAAGGGGGGGAATAGAAAAATGATGCACGCCGCCTCGGATCGGTGATGACTGGGTGAGCCCATTTCTATTTTTATTCTTTCCTGTCTTTGCTTGGTTTGTTTGGTGGAAGTGAGTGAAACAACAAGCCGCCGTTGTGTCTTTCCTGCTCAGAAAAGACGGCGCTGTCACACAGAGAGCCATTGAGAAAATTTCGTCCCCGAGTTTGGACGGTGAAGCGTGAGTGGCCGTCCAGTTTTTATTTTTTATTTTTTTATTCCAGCCGTGTGTGTGTGGGGGGGGGGGGGGGGGGGCGGACGTGTCGGTTTTTAGCTCCAGGGAGCTTCAAAAAAACACTCAAGACCGAAAGAGCGTCCTGTGAGGAAAAAATG
>JBAJHX010000002.1:6358177-6401670 GCA_037176925.1 Amniataba percoides | reverse complement strand
GGTTTTTTCGGTTTTGGGTGGGGGGGACCTGGACCCAAAAAGGACTTGGGGGGGGTTTTGGGATCGGAACCAGGCAACACCTTCCCCCCCCCCCCCCCCCCCCCCCCAGAGTGATGCCACTACTCATTTGTGACATCCCCACAACACGGCGAGGTGCTTGAAGATCATTAACGTAGTAAAAGGTTTGGCCAGAGTTATGCGTGGCATTTGATCAGTGAAGGAAAAGAATATGATTTTTTTAATAGGAAGCATTTCAGAGGAATAATACAGGATGCGGCTGAACCGATCAGATCAGAGCAGGCAACCTGAGAAAAATCAGATTGCGAAGGGTCTCATTACAAAGAAATAGACAAAGCTATACTCACTGTGACCTCAGATCGAAGAGTGTAAACCTACACTTCTTAAAATTAACCCTAAAATCAAAATGAGCTTTTGAAAAAACGCTTACACAATATATGTTTTCCAATTTAACATAAAAGATGATATAGATGCATTCTACATTGCGAGCAGCAAGAAGGTGGAGGGAAAAAAAAACGACATCCACTGTAAATATACAAAAAACTATAACTCTTTTCACAGAGGAATCCAGGAAAAAGAAACATGAAGGCATGTATGTAAAGAGAGAGAGATACCATCTATTTGCTTTTCTCAGCTGGAAAATGTTCTAAAGAATCATCAGTCATTAATAAGCTGTCAGCATGTGTGTGTGTGTACATTTTCAGTGATTTTGCATTATCTGTGATTTTGTTGCTGTGAATTATTTGTGAGTTGTAAAAATGAGAACATATGCAAAGAATTTTACACTGCCTGATGCCTCTCACACCCCAAAACACGAAAGGACTCATTGCTCTTCAGTCTATCAAACTATGGGCAAAGATTTTAAATCATGAAGCTGCTATACAGTGTTAGATAGATAAATTGGATGAAAAAAATGCATAAATGTTTTAGGCAGCATCCGTTTCGTGTGTTCCAAAAAAAAAAAAAGAAAAAATGAATGTATACACAGACTGCACATTTATAGAATTACCCCTCCAAACAACATAATTGGATGAGCACAGTGAAGAAATGAGCTGAGGGAAAATGAAAGTCTAGCTTTGAGCCTTTGACGTACTGTGTGTTACGTAAACGTGATTATTTATCCAAACCCAGGAGCCTTCACAATGTGGTTTTTGTACGTCAACACCTGGGGCGGTTTTTGTGCCTTCATCGCTCAGGAAGCATTTATGTGCATGCGTACGTACTGTACACAAGTGCACACACGTGACGCTCCTTGCAGTACAGTGGACAAACACAATAAGGTGCACGTTAAGTGAGATTATGCAGATGTGCCTCATTGTAACAGCAGTGATCATCTCTTTCTGTCTGGCCCTTTCTTTTTTTATTATTTTTATCTTTTTTTGCCCTTCTCTCTGTTTCTTTATGTTCTCCACACTGTGTCTGTGCTATTGTGGTCATTCATGTTCAGCTTTGTTTCAATTTAATTCAGCCCTGCATTCACAAGTTCATGATTATGAGCTGGACATTTGGTGTAAAGTGTTACAACTTGTTCAATAAAGATTTAACAAAATAAACACAGATTATTGGTCCTTCTTTTTGTTTGTCCTACATATTATAACCAATATAAATCTTCCTTAGGGATTACAGTTTTTTCTGTACTTTGTGAGTCTCTAGAAGGGGTGTTCTTATTATGAAGATACACATCAAATACAGCTAATTACCGGTATACACTCATACATGCACCACAATTATAATTAGTTGATTATCGATTATTTGTTGAAAATAACTAGCTGATTGTACTTTTGAATTCTCTTTTAAAGAAATAGATCACAAGAATCAATTACTGAGGCTGAGCTAACGTCCAGCTCATTGAATATTAAACATGAATACACTACAGTTACTTCTGCAGCAAATCAAAATGAATCATTTGAAGATCATTTATGTCTAAAAGTACTCTACTAATTGACCTAACAAATCTCCAACTGACCTTCGGATTGGTGCTAGAGATTCCCAGTTAAATCATAGCTGTGGCCCACAATTTGTGTGTCACATATCGCCCTAGGAAATAGGGCAGTGCCTCATTCATGTCATCAGATAGGGACGTGGGTTGGTGGATGCACATTTGCTCCTCTCTCACTTGTAATGAAGTAAATTAAATTTGTGACCATAGGCAAAAGAGAGTGGAAATGATCCCCCCCCCCCCCCTCCTATTACTGTACAATATCTGTAGCTCCATGTCATCTGATAGAAAATAAAATGTTTGGGAAGAAGAAGTACATATCAAGTGTTTTTTTTCATTATATTGAAAAATACAGCACTTTTCTTCCTGAAAAATATGCAGCAATGAAGCCTAAATGTGAAGTATACAGATCTGAATCTGGATTGTCCTTTCACAATCAGAAAAATGTCAGCCAACAGGTCAGACCTCTAGCCGAAGATTTTTACCAGTGAAGATGGAAATAATCAAATCAGACAGTTAAAAGTATTAAACAGAATTTGAAAGTTGCTATAGGATAAATACAGAAATTCAAAAAACAATAAAAAGATATGTTTTTTGAGAGGGTAAAGGAGAATAAATTCAAACAAACCATGGAGAAATTTGGCCAACATTACAGGAAAATGTGCTGAAGATCCATCAGAAGTGAAACAAATGGCCTAAAATGAAAGATTTCTAAGATGCTGCATTTGTAGGAGTTTTATTTTAAGGCCTGTTTTTAAGTGGAACCAATGAGAATGGGAGAGTGGAGTCATACTTAACACAAACTGGCAAACTGCTCCTCACTTAAATCTCTGGGTGAGTGTAGCTCTCCAGAGGATTTTTTGAGAACTGCAACCAGGAACAGACTGCGCAGCTCCATCACAGAGACAGACAAGGACGGTTTAAAAGGAAAATTGTTGATTTTTTTTTCCAGTAAAGTTTTCACAAGTGCCAGCTGGATACAGGACAGGTTTACAGAAGATAACCCTGACATTCATACTGGTAGTCTCCTCCCCATGACGTAGCCACACCGAAGTTACGGTAAAAAGTGTTAAGCATGGACGAATCAAAGTCTTGTTGGGAGTAATAACATGTACAGTCTGAAGACAAGTTTGCTTTTCTTGGCCTTTGGCTTCTCAAAGATGTGGAGCTTTAGGTCCTCGGTCTGATTTTTTTTGCCAGACATTTGGTTTTAATTGCCAAAAGCCTGCTCATAAAAAAAGAATTTGATGTGACTCAAGTGGGCTCAGCAGAAAGTAAGTCTTGTTCCACTCATTTGTGCCGCTGTGTGGCGAGATTGGCATGAATATTGTGTTCTTGCTCACGCCACTGGAGATGACGCAAGAAAGCACAATTAAGGACATTTAGCAGTTTAGGTAGACGTGTTTCACAACCTGCAAGAGTCAGCATCTGTTTGTATGAAAGGGTGTGATTAAAACATGATCGTGTGGTGGTGCAGTCATTGTTTTTCTTACATCACTGCACCTTATGTTCCTGACAGAGGAAGGTAAACAGTGAAAAAGGTGGTATGGAAATATAGTCACGATAATAAGAGAAACAAATCTGGTTTGTGGTGAAAAGCTGAAGCTGACGGGAATTTCACTGACCTGATGATGGACCTTGATTAAAAATCAAGGCAGCAATGTGCAGTTACTGTAACTCATCCAGATGGTGACAATTATTGCTACATTTTGTGGCAACTCATCTAATATGACAAGATATTTCACTTAAAAACAAAAATGTCACCTTGGTGATGGACTGAAACACCAACGTTGCTGCAATCACCTCTTTTACAAAAAAGTTATTTAAATTATCGCTGGAGACTATATATTGTATAAGAGATCAACTTTTTTCTTTTTCTTTTTTGGCTGTATTTGGCTGTAGCCGGACAGTGAGGGATGAGGGTGGATTGGCTAAAGCTAATAGTTGGGAAGAAAGGCTCAGTGTTTGGAGGAGAGGTGGAGCTGAAGGTGGTGGCGGCAAAGAGGATGCTCTCTAAGTTGGTTAGCATCACGAGCAACATCTCCCACCCTCTTCATGGCACCCACGACGCACTTTCCAGCATTTAGCACACATGTAATGCTCATGTTTTGATTTAATGCAAATCTATCTATCTGACTGAACTATAAAGTGTTTTTGCAAGATTCCAGGAAAGGAACAGAGCTTTCACGGCTTATAACTGTAAATCAACTGTGTTGGCCCCCCTCCGCACCCCCCATTATGTTTGTAAGTCATAGCACACACTAATTCAGAAAAAAAGGGGTGTTGCCCATAATGACTCGGCCCTTACTGGAACTGACCAAACACAGCATTCCAAGAAATTCCTCCTCCCTAGTTCTTACTTTTTTTTCATCTCCATGTATCATCTACTTAAGAAGAAAAATATTTCCTTCTGCGTCATGTTCTTCCTCCAGTGAAAAAAGAAGCTATGTGTTTGAGTGCAGTAACACCTGACTGGGGGCCACTTTGTTTTTGCAAACTACATGATCCAGTTCTCTGGCGATAGGCAATAAGGACATGAAAGATGGAGCTGTGAAACGGACGAAGAAGAATCAGTTTGCAGGAATATGTCATGGTTCAGTGACTGAATATAATTAACCAGCTACCTTTGTCTGCAGAGCATGTTTACTGCATAGACAGATTCCCTCAGAAGCACAAAATCATTTCACAAGGTTAAACTTTGCATACAGATTGATGTCTTTCAGCAGAGCTTAAAAACTAGGCAGTTGATGCTGAAGGTTCTTCTGATTGGTTACTCTACAGTAAATTTATCTACCTCATAAATGGGTCATTATAATAAATGTCATTCTTGAACTTGGGTCTGGTCCAAATAGCAAAAGACAAAACATGCATGAGAACCAGAAATCAACATAACAGGGATTCCCTCAGTATGAAGGAGGAGGATATGAGGTTGTAACTAAAAGTGTTAACAAGAGCAGCCTATGGACAGGTTACCTCCCCGACTGGAGGATCCCACATACTTATGTGTGTTTTAGAATTTATGACAGGTATGCGAAACATGCACATTTCTTTGTTGTGGTGTTGTGTTGTCAAGTGGAAACTGAAACTGGTTGATCATCTCAAGTGATGTTTGCCTTTATGTTCTTCTTGCTCCGATCATTCATTCAACAATATTCCAGCCCCTCTATTTTTATCTGTCACGTTTTATATCACTATGCCAGATCGCTGTCCCCTTTAAAATAAAACAGCCTTCTCTTGTTTTAAACTTTGAGGAGAATTTCACTGTCTCCGCCTTGTGCCAAGCTGCATTAATACATTTCTATCTGCACCCAAAAAACACTGGGAAAGTGTTCAATATCACTGTCAGCTGCCCTGTCTGAAAGAGAAGAACTACGTCAGCCCCAAGGCCTTCAATTTTCTAACTTGGCTGCTGGTTAGCCTGCTGTCCTGCTGAGCTACAAATGCAGCATATCTTTATGTAGTGCGCTAAAGCTGAAAGATGGTCCCCCTTATGGTTCTCTGAGCCTGTGGGTTTCCCCTCATTTTCACCAGAGCTGGGCCCATCAGGACCTTGATGGCGTCTCTGCTCTCTGGGAATCTCCCCAAACCTGACAGGTCAAGCTGCAGGATGTGCAGACTTGAAATAGTCCAGGCACAGTCATAGCCACTCAGACTCTTAACACCACTTTTAGCCTCCTTTCTAGGGCACTTTTTGGTATAACTGCACAGAGGGCGCACACCTGCAGGTCAGACAGACTACAGCCAGCCGTACATATAGAGTGAGGGCCTGTTTCCGACATGGAAATTACATTTACGCTGTGGGACGCAAACACAAAGGAGCCTTTTTTCCAACTTTCACTCTGCTTGATTTTAACCAAAAATGCAGTGCCTGGATAAAAATATATACTGCTATAAAATAACATCTCCATACTGGACTCATTACAACAACTACAATAATGATCAATCTGATGCAATGTACGAACATTTTTACAGAGTACTTGGTGTGATGCTTGGTTGTCAGTGTCACAGGAAATTCTACTGTTGGTTACAACAAGTGAACTCCTGTCATAGAAACACAAAATAAAGATAGATAAAGAGGGACATTCCTGCAGTATGCAGCAAATTGGAGAATGTGCTGTCTTTAATACATACAGTAATTACATAAAGGAGCATCAGGCCTTCAGGCGCAACTCGAAAAACACCTCCGGAAACCACCACAGTTTACAAACACGTGTGTGTGTGTGTGTGTGTGTGTCATATTATGTTTCTATTTTTAACCAGCCATTGTCCCTAACAACGAAACAAACAATGAAAAAAACTAAACAAAACAGGTAGAAAACGTCACAGGCACCACGTTCCAGCAAAGAGACAATTATTTTTCATGGCTCTTCATTCCGCCTCAAAAATACGATCTATGCTTTCAAAGACACGTGTAAAGAAAACCCACGGAGGACTGTTGAAGACGGCAGGCAACAGGATGATGACTCACAGCCTTTGTTCTATATTACAGGATGGTAAATTGCAGTTTCTCTTGTACTATTAGAAAGCATTTTACCTAGGTATAAAATGGTATGTACATACACATATTTCATGATCCTTTCTTCTCTACCTCATGGTCTCTTTCTCTTTATTTGATTGTGTACATGGGTATTAGTGGGTTTGCACTGCAGGATGCCCGCTCAAGCTACAGTCTACCTTCACATTTTCCAGTTAAGATTGAATTGTGAAATTAAAAACAGGGTTACATCCACAGACACACATGCAGCAAGTGAAATCCTCTTACAGAAATGGAAAACACTCTGTGCGTGAGTTCCAAGCGACTGAGTCAGAATGTGGTGATCAGTCTTGCTTTTTTATCATGTTTAGTATGAATTTTCTGCATCATCACATGTTGATAAAATGACCGGTGAGGGTCAGACTCAGGTTGGAGGAGTCGGGGGAGGAGAGAGGAGGGGAATGGACCCAGGCAAGCTTCAGAGCAGACTATTTAAATGGAGGGGAGACCCTGCAAAAGAGGCATGGATCATCCGCTTGTCATTCAGTGTTTCAGGAGCGCAGACACAAGTCCAAAAAAAAAAAAGGTAAGATTATTATGATTATTTTTATGAAAATTTGTATTATGTTGGAGATGGAAACAGTCCATCCAGTGTAACAGATTTAAAGAAGAAAACATGCATTTGCACAAATACAAAAGTAAGAATTAGATATAACTGTATGAGATTGTGCAAATTTATGTCATGGTGCCTTTATCATTTATATATCTTTCTCTTTTCTTGTCTTTGAGGATGTACATCTTTCTGGCCTTTGTCTACGTCTCTCTCCTGGTGGCTCCAGGATGCTTGAGTCCTCCCTCAAAGGGGGACTCCATCAGAAATAGCATAAACAGCATCACGAACATAGCTCGGATAACTCTGGTGCACATCAGGAAACTAAGGGCTAAGGTATGCACAGTGTTTCATGAGAGCATAGTTCACCAGTTTGTCACAGTGGAAACTAATCAGCACGTTTTAAGAAAAGTGCAGGATTTCTTTATCTAGAATTAAAGTGAGTCACATACTGACATAAAGCTTGTGTTCTTCTAATTTCTTTCAGTTTCCAGCTCCACAGATAGAGTCCAACACTCCTTCCATTGAGGGACTAAGGAGCATCAGCCATGACCTTGGACTTTTGGACAATGAATTGCAGAACCCTTTCACAGATCTCATCCAGATCCAGACGGACGTCTCCAGCTTGGAGGGCAGAGTGCGCTCGCTCGCCCTGACAGTGAACTGCTCCGTCCAGGCTAGGCCCAGCTTAGCGCCCGGAGACAATCTGTTCCCCGAAAGTAGACTCCAGCAGACTCTGACGATGGCGCAGCGCTACCTGGACAAGCTTCTCCTCAACAAGGACAAACTCAGGGTCTGCTGAGAAATCCACACCGAGTATTGCCGAGTATAACCATAATGCAAATATGCAGGGGCTTATTTTTGCACAAATAGGTCAGAGTAGTCAACTATGTCATTTATTGGTATGTACTCCTTTTACACAATATTCATATTAGCAGATTTCTTTCAAAGCATGCAATCAAGCAATAATAATCTTTTTCTGGTTGCTAAAAAATTATATTAAATACTCAAATCTTTTCAGGTGGGTCTTTTTAAAGTATTTTAAAGTAAAAAAAACTGCTCTACAGTCATATTTATGATTTCAATTTAAATAGTTTTAATATAGAAAAATCCCACATATAAACAAAATGTTTCTTCCTATAAGGTTTACCTTTTATAACATGTTTTGTATGGTGCTATGGGTATTTAACACATTTGATGGCATGTTGTAAGATTTTTTGAGGGAAAGTATTTGATGAATGTACATTTTTTTATTTGAGCTTCACCCTTTTTTTGTAATTTTCCATTAGGCAGAAAGATAAAGCTTATGGTGGTGTGAGACTTTTGTTATGTCAAACAAATGTCATTTGTTACACTAAGCTTTGCAATAAAGATTTGAGTCAAACTTTGCTGCCTGTCTGCTAAAAGGTATTATTTAAAAAAAATCTCTGTCAGCATCTAAATCTATAAAGTCAAGGCATATTTCAATATATGTAAATATGTTTTTCAAGCATAATATTCAGATGCTTTTATAAAACTAATGTATATAAAACTTAGTGTGGAAGTTTAATTTCAGTCCTTGACTTGTCATAAGATATTATACCACAAGTACGAATTAAATTTAAATGTGTGCTCCTTTAACATAGACACTAACAGTATGTAATGAAACTCCATGTTGAAAATCTGTTTCTATCACCGTGATGCCATAAATGTGTAAATAATAATAATAATAATAATGTTGCAATTGTTGATGCAATGTAGTCATGTAAAATTAGACTAAACATAAAAAACCCACAAACATTTATACACACAATGTTTTAATTTTTCTTGAATTATAACCATATCTGATAATAACATTTATAAAGTTCATGTCCTCCAAAATGGGAAACACTGAAAGAAATTATTGCATCAGCATTTATGTTATACAGTGAATTCTTTATGTTTACTGTTTTTTTGTAATCATCTAAAATCTATTAAAAAATGCACTTCTTCAAATTATTTCTTCAATGGATAAAGAAATGATTACCGTGAAAAGAGAAATATATTTCTCCACTGAAAACAAAATAGGTAAAAATTCTGGCCATTTAAATGAAACACAAGACGGCTGGACTCTGACCGAAATAAAAACTCACTAATACCAACATCATGATGCAGAGCTTGTGACACGTCCACGGCTGTAAAGTACAGTATTATATTACACTCATCCCTCATGCATTAGATTTACAGAGACGAGCAGGGAACGCTCATATGCCTTTTCTGCTTTTACGCATTCTTAGGCAAAGACAGATGAGGGCTGACATTATTTTCTTATGTTATCATGCCAATGTTCAGTGGTAATATTCATCATGTTAATTCACATTCAAATGGAGGGAAAAAACAATAATTTAGAAAGAAGCATCTGACCCGTATAAGGTCAGTTGTGGCTTCTATATGACTCACGGGGATGTGAAAACTGTACGCATTCATAATACGCACTCAGCAATTGAGAACAAAAGGAGCTTTACAGTGATACAATTATACAGTATCTATAATAACAATAAAATAAAGCCTGTTCTTACACAGTATTACAGAAAATATTTTATCAAACCTGCTGATTTTTCATATTTCTGCCATTCATTGTGTTGGTAATAACACTCAATCAAAATCTGCTAAAATGCCACAGCTCAATATAAATGTTCTTCACCCCATTAATTTATAAGTTTTTGATGCTATTTCTTCTTTTACTAAACTTAGGAACTACAGATAGTGTTGTATGCTTCACATATGTTTACAAATTAGTCACAGAAATTAGATTTAAGTTGAGAGAAAACAATAAATATGTAAAATATAAATGATTATACTCACAAGCACAAGCTAATGATCACTTTTGTATGACTATTGGATGTTATTAAAGCTAAGAAAAGGTCCTTCATAACACTGGAAAGAACTGCTGTATGTATTACACAGACATGGAAAGAGCTGATGATGCATTAGTCATCCAGAGAAAGCACAAAGCCATCTCATGACATTTATGAAAACACTTGTGAAAACATTTATAAAGATATGGGAGAGTAGGGGCTCCACCTCGCTGCACATCAGTTATCTGGGGATAAAAACGTGATCTAAGCAGTATTCATGGGAAGAAGTACTCAGATCTTCGCCTTAAAGTTTTTATCTTGAACATTTTTTATTTCTGACTTCATAATTGTTACGTTTTTGGACCACACAGTTTCAGTGTCGTCATTTCTAGACATTAGTCTTTTCTTTATTCCTTTACAAGCCTTTGTAAAAGCCTAATGTTGTGCTGCTGGGATTTTTTCCGGGAAAAGCCACCACTGATACCCGAGTAGTAACACCGCAAATGTAAGAGCTTGGATCAGCCGGTCACAGGCCATCACCATTGTGCTGCATCATTCTGCAATAAATACTGACTCACAGGAACAGACACTTATTTAAGGAAAATCTTCAAGATCAAATCGTCAAGTAAAAGTAGTAAACTGCAGTGTAGAAATTGTGTAACAAGAATGTTCAGCAAGTATTCGCTTCAAGCATAGCAAAAGTAAAAGTGCTCTTAAAACAGAATGGCTTATAGAATAATAAATACTGAACGATAATTATTGTTGCAAATATGTGTCCGTCACATTAATATTGCAGCTGGTAAACACAGAAATATTTCCATCTACTGGTACTTTATACATTTATTCCCCAGGTTGCTTGTGACTTTTCCCCAGAGATCAATAAAGTTTTACCTTACTTTATAAAATTACATCATAGTCACATCTATCTATCTATTGATTCTGCAAAGTAGTTTATCAAATACATGTACTGGAACAAAGCCTAGAAACTTTGTCTCTGAAATATATAGTGCAGGATAAGTATGAAGTGGCATAAAAGGGAAATACTGAAGTGCAAGTACGTCAAACTTGAGTAGCCTATTTAAATGTAATTTAGTTACTTTCCACTACTGCTAATTAGCAACACAACTGTTGTTAAAAAGAAAAAAGTAAAGAATGGTTTAAATATGAAGTTAAGTTACACTGTTTTAGATCCGGGACACTGAAGAGGATCACCAGTGTAGTGAACCACCCGATCTTTACAGCTTTTATAGTATGTTATAATCCTCTCTGCAGCACCACCATCTCTCAGCATGCTAGCTATCATGGGCGTCGTGCTGATCCACCACCTATCATGCAAAGCTAACTAGCATGTTATCAGCACGCCGTCTGAGCCACCACACGCAGAAACGAACAAACAAGCACCGCGCGTTGATACGCTTCACCAACGTGCCAAGCAATCCCCAGCTACAACCCCACAGCAGTCAAAGCCGACTACATTTGCAGCATTAGCCGACAGCATGCGAGCTAACTGCGGCTAACGGGGCTAAGAAGGCGTACCGTAGCAACACGTTTCCATACCAACACTCACGTCACCGCTGCCGACGCGTCCTGTATACGTCACACGCTGTTGTCAGTCTGCGTCAGTATTTAAGCGCTGAAATCACCTCATGGCTATTTGACATATTTTAAATGAAATATTATTTTAGATAAACACGTCTCTCTTTGTAGAATAATATAATAATTGGTGTAACAGACTCTGGAGCGTCTGTCCTGCTTAAATCTCAGTTTAAATCTCGGTTAATATCCAACAATCCTCTGTGTTATTACCAACGTGCTATTACATATATGTAATTTCATATTGGGTGATACTGTGATTGATAGTGCATAGAAGAAGGTCTAGCTTCTATCAAATACTTAATCACCAATAAAGTTACTTTATGTACTCTAAGTTTTAAGGATATCATTTTTTTTTACAAAGATAACACAGATGATGGTTCTCTTGAATATCTGATATATTTCATTACTGTACATAAAAAGATCTTCATTCACAAATAAATGTGCACTAAATGCCTTCCTAAGTCATTTCCTTTTCTTTCCAGACTGGATTCTCTTCTTAAAACACAACAAAAACATAACAAACCACACCTCTTAATGCATATGTTTCTTTTTGTATATCTGTGTATCCTTGTACTTATTTTTATTTCTATTCAGTAAACGTTTAGTAAAACACTGAACACATCACCTCTGATTAAATCCATCCATTCAAATGCAACACCAAAGATTTGGCCAGCAGATGTCACCATTTTAACAATTGTCAAATACAAATACTACAAAAAATAAATGAAAGCTTAGTTTTCAACCACACATGCACACACATTCACATATATGTATAAATGTGTATTGTTTTGCTTATAACTGAATAATTCCACCCTGCCTTTTTGTGCCTTCATCACATCATATCTAATCAAAATAGCACCTGTCTGACCTGACAAACATAAAATCACACGTGCAATGTGCAAATGTGATATACGCAACTGCTATACCTTGTTGTTTTTTTGACTAAAATAAACAGAGCAAAAAGAAAAACAGGTGCTGGGATATGAAGCGATTAACATTTGAGCGCTTCAAATTTTATTTCACAAAATGTGCAGGTACCAGATCTCTGGTGTTAGTGCAACCACAGCTCATGAACACTTCCTGTGCAAAACATGCATCACATAACATAATCTCCACAGTCATTTATCAAATAGTGCATATGACTTGAAATAAAACAAAACAAAAACAAAAAAACACAATGTCAAACATTTGGGAGTGCTTAAAAGGAAAAGAGAGGAAAAAGCTCTTGTTAAATTAAATACCAAAGCTGCAAGACAAAATATTCAAGGAGTCTTCTCTCTTTGAAATCGTGAAGCCTCTTAAGAGTTTCAAATTTCAGTCTTTCACTCCTGC
Source organism: Amniataba percoides (assembly GCA_037176925.1). NCBI lineage: Eukaryota > Metazoa > Chordata > Actinopteri > Centrarchiformes > Terapontidae > Amniataba > Amniataba percoides. The sequence continues at coordinate 6,388,885 of JBAJHX010000002.1, read as the reverse complement.
ATGAGTTCACATCGCAACGAGTTCAAGTACTTGTCCAGTGTGGAAAGGTAGTCCTCTGGGTGGCATCGCATGTGGGCTGCGTGTATTGACTCCTTCCACCTCTTGCTCTCCACCGTCACGCCCCTCCTCCTCCAGAGCTCGACGCACTTGTCCATGACGGACGTGTTGCAGAGCGCGTCGTTTTCGCTGGAGAAGAAGAGGGCCGGCGCAGTGATCGGGCTGTTGTGGAAGACCCGGATGCTGTTTTCGTAGAAGTCTGCCGTGTGGGTTTTGAAGAGCCAGAAATAAAGCAGGGCGGCGTTTTTGACAAAGCTCTCAAAACGTGGCACCAGGGTCTTGCCAAGGCCTGAATAATGACAAGAGACAGAGGGTTGGTATTTAATAGGGTATCAAACTTCAATTCTTATGACTGCTGACAAAGATATAACAATTTGTCCTGACTATAGTTCCCATATTATACTGAGGATATTGAGGAGAATATTTTGCCACAGATTCTGTTTGTTTGTTAACATTTTGGCACCTTAAAAATTATGTCAAATTACATATTAGCAGGCCCTATGTGCAATGTTGCCCTTGATGAACAGACAACTGCCATCAAGTAACTTTAAAAGTGAATAAAACCTAAAAATGTGAAGCTTCAAATGAAGTTTTATTTGAAATAAAATTGAGATAACAGTATGTTTGGACAGTGTAAGTAACCCTGATTCTAAAAAATACGTGCCCCACATCTGTGTGTTCAGATTTGACAGTGTTATCTGGGGTTTTCGTATATAGCTTGCGTCGACGTGCAGTGTGTCAGCCTCTGATGCTGCTCTGGCAGATAACAACGCTGATAACCAAATCACTAACCAAACTACAGGAGGTAACTTCAGGACGCAGACGTGCACCCGTCTCTTTCACTTCACACATCCTTTGCTCTAGTGACACATCTAAAGCTGGCATTGAATGTTTAGTCAGTTTGTGTCAGACTGTGTTTCATTTCAGCCAACTTCTTTCCAATTCAAAGAGATCACCTTGGGTAAACTGTTACAAAGACTTTGGGAATTTTTTTTTAGGAGGAATTAAAATAGAAAACAGAGATCAACTAATATTGTAATATAACAAACACAAAACTGAAGTTAAAGTCTCATATAAATGTGACCTGATGAATTTAAGGCAGTTTGGAAACGAGCTGCCACAAAAGATTTCCTGGACCCCTGAGAAAGTGGAACAGTGGGTCAGCTGGCTAATGATTTATTTAAAGATCTGACACACTTATCCAGCACAAAAGTAACCTGAGCTGGAACACCCGTGCTCACCTATTGCCATGTGCTCCAGAGTGCCAACCACCAAGCTGTCGTAGACGTGCCCTATCACCCTCTGGATCAGGCCTGCGTGTTTTTTCGGGCCCTGAGCGATGTGGGCGAGCATCTGGGAGAAGGTGTAGCCTCCGATGGAGGAGGCGTGGACCAGTACCGCCCTCTCCGAGAACTGAGGCTCCTCCAGAACCTCCAAAACCTCCGACCCGTATTTGAGCCCCCAGCGGGGCCACAGGAAATGCATCACGTTGCTCCGGACCACCAGGACGTCCATGTCACGGTCCAGGTAAAGATCCCTGTACTTTGCCACCGCCCCAGGCTGGGCACCGAGCCAGGAGAAGAAAACAAGGAGAGGACGGGACGTGGAGGTGGAGTGTGACTGGTTTTGGGAGGGGGCAGATGTGTGTGAAGGTGAATCTGAGAGCAAGGGAGAGGAGGAAGGGTCTGCTGAGAAGGAGGCGTGGCAAAGGGCAGATGATTGGGAGTCTTTGGCAGGACATAATGTCTGGTCTCCTGCTCCTATGAATGGGGCGTAATAATAAGTTATGCCACTGCGGATCCTCCTGGCTATGAACCTCCCTCCGCTGGCTTGTTCAGACATGGTTGCATCAGGCCTGCAGAGACATGAACAAAAGCCAGACAAAACAGGTCAGACTTAAAAATGAGCCATTTCCACGCTGTCACAGAGAATATTGAAATGGCTTCGCCCAAGGGTGCATCCTCCAAGCACCCACAATTGTAGGCCGGATTGTGCAGTTATTTTTATATCATATAAATCTTGGATAAAAATAAAAAAATAAACATGTTTGTTTCTTTTCTCTTAAAACATTGTCCTGAAATGTCTTTGTGGATGCCATTTTCAATCACTTTCAGGGGAAGAAATAATAAACACAGCAAAATGAAAAAAAAAAAAAATTTTTTTCGTTTTAAACTCTAAATTGGGCACTGAAAAAAGATTAACTAAGGATCAGAGAAAAACCTCTTAAACTCACTCCTGAGACTCTACAAAAGAACACACATTATTATTATAAGATGTTAAGAAATCAGTACTAAGATAACATCTGAGAGGACGAGATGTAAACTCAGAATCTCAGAAGGTATTATGTGAATATATTAGAAATGATATTGAAAGTATTACCATATGCACACATCCATACAGTACTATTATAAAAGCATTATTGACTTTTTTTACAAACATATTTTTGACAATTTTTACACTTTATTAATAAAAAATATTAGTTTTACACTGACAGCCACACATTATTTTCTTATATTATTATACGTCTAATTTTGATATATATATGATTACATCCATTATTTACTGTCTTAGTTGAACTGTATGTGTAAATATTGTACAGGTTTGCTTTCTAGTACACATTCTCTGTATACTACAGGGTTGCCATGCCAACCTCCTCTAAATATCACTGGAGGAGAAGAACATCCTGTCACACATACATTAGCTACATACATCGGCGGTTGCCACCATCCTCTTCTCTGAATAAAAAAAAAAGGAAAGGATCAATTTCGTTTTGTTTTCTCTCTGTAAATTAACATACAAATTGTCCCCACACAGGCGACACCACAAGGAGCAGCGTTGCAAAGTGCGTTACCCGGCGGAGAGCAGCAGGTTTCCCATCCTGAGAGGAGGCAGTGGGGCGGCCGGCTTCCTCCCGGCTGCAGCAGAAATGGATCCGCCACCGTGTCTCACTGCTGCGAGCCTCCACTTCTTCTGCACGTTTTTTTTTTTTTTTGGCAGCTTTACCGCCATCAGCTGGTATGGAGGGTGCATTCAAAGAGGAATCAGATTTGTTGTGCCAAAAACATAATCATCCTTCCGCTGCTTCATCAGCATAAAACACATTTGTGCAAAATCTAAGAATGATATATATTATTGATTTATAATTTTGGATGCATCCTAATATGTGCTTATATTAATGTGGAGCTCATTTAATTAACTTTAAATACTGCTTGGTAGCTTTACTTATAATATTATATCCTAATCTATTATGTGATTTATGTTCTTGTGTCATTATTCTTAATCTGCAAAGTGACTTGAGTTGAGATAAATGTAAGAGGGTAGAAGCATAAAGTAGCGTTGAATGGAAAGTGCAAATACCTCAAAATTGTGATAATTTACTCAAGTGCTATGTTTGAGTTCAATTCCCTCCACAGGAACTGTTATATTTTTAAAAAAGTTCAGTCCTGTGCAACCAGTTCTTCATCTGGGTATCATTACTTCCTTGTTACGGTCCTCTGCTTCTCATTTCCTCCAACTTCCCTTTGAATCCTATGACGCCATCTCTCCGTTATCCCTTCTTCACTGCTTCTGTTACCTCTCCTTCAGTCAGTGATGAATAATACTCTTCATTTCTGTCTCACTTGGTGGGTCGATGTGATTTTTTATTGATGGTACCTTTTACAAAATGCATTTCCTTTGACTAATAGGTGCTTGTATCCACAGACACTGTAATATATATAGCTAAATATCTGATCTGCTTGTCAACGTTCTGTCATTCAACAACAACAAGATCATTCTACATAACTAGTTAAAGCCATCTACAATTACATTACTGTAAAATAACAATAATATCATTCTTATTGATTGTTAAAGTTCACTGTTGTGATAGCAGCATCTTTTATCCATGCTTCAATTTTAAATTCCACATTTGCTTTCCCAGATCTCTACATTTAATCCTTCTTTCACAAATATTATACACCACTGCTATTGCACAGTCAAGTGTTCCTCCTTTTACAATTATTGTCAGTGTCTCTCTGTTGTGTCTCATTCTGAGATCTGGTTAACTTTCTCTCCTTTTTCATCTTGACTGCATTTGCATAGGTTATTCACAGTTTCAGTCTGTTGAATCATTACTTCCCTTTTTTCTAACATCACAACCAGTTAAAACATCTCTCTTCTTTAAATATCTTTACTTTATACTAATAATACTTTATAGTTTTTTAAAGATCTTCACTGTAAAGGTTTAAATCCTTCCCTTTGTCTATTTTGATCCAAACTCTTGATATCTGCAGAAATTCAAAGCTTTATTTCTCTGTCACTGATAACCATAAAGAGGAACTGACTATGATGCAATTAACCGAAATAAGCAGATGTTGCTTATAGAAAAATGAAGTGACACCAACATCATGATACTGCTACCAGCACTACAGTACTTCCAACAGCATAGGAGTTGAAATGTCACACAATATTAAAGAGTTAGACCCTGCAGCTTAAACACAGCTTATCTCTGGGCCTGTTATTTATAGTGCACTGGACCTTTAGTGAACTATAAGTAACACCTACTGCCGTCACAATAACGCAATAAAGTCACATGATCCACCTCTTCATCTAAATAGGGAAATGTTAGAAGGTCATGAAGTGGGTTTGTTCTGACCTACAAATCAAATAACTGCAAGACACATCAGTGCCACAAGATGGAGCCAGAGACTAAGAGAGTGACAGACATAAAGAGGAAAACTTTACCTCTGCAGTATGTGGGGCACTATGACAAATATGTGTATAAGAAGATGTGCAACTGTTACTGATTATTTATTAATGATGAATAAACTTGATGTGTCATTTCTAAGGATCTAATATCTCGTAAAATAACTTGGGCCTCATGCTCATAATTCATAAGTCATTTTGCGCTTGTTTTGCCATTATAATTACCTTTTACTCATCTGCTCAGATTTATTTAGCTGTGACCCTGCAAACCATTCCTATAAAACTGAATCTTTCCAAAGCTGCCTTCAAATCATTCATGACTGGGCTCACATCTTTGGTTTTATCCTGTTTATTATATCTCATATTTCAAAGAATAGACTGTTTCTATCCACCAATACCTGGAAACTGTTACCCACTGCGGACGGTGGATGGAGGAAAGTATGGATTAATAGCATAATATCTAGCCAAACTGGGCTCCGTCACTGGTATATTTTTATATTGGTATGATTATGAATGCATTAACATGAAAAAAGTTTTTATTCATTCATTTATCCCTTTCTGTTTTTCTTTCTTGAGTTGGTTTTGATAGCTGACAAATTTAAACCAGGACTTTCTAACTTGAAATATCCTGATGTGTCATGTTGTCTGCATTTAGACAGCTCAGTGGGAATTAGAAATATCTTTCACCATACCAGCAAACAGGCACTTTAACACCTCTAATCCCTACTTTCCCCCCTTGAATGCCCCTTAAGTAGCTTTAAGTTGAGAAAACCATCTTATTGCTCAAGAGTCCACATTTTTTATGGCTCCAACACTCATTATAACAATATTATAAATGTCTTGTGCATTATTTTAGACAAATTTCCTGTCAAAGTGGATTTTAATAAAAACAGACTGTCCTGCTGGTGGTGTAGTTAATCATAATCATAAATTAGATTTATGTTATTTAAATTAAGCTACATGCATGCCACTTTTTCATTGCAGCTTTAAAGCCACAGACATGTCTTTCTGTCTTGTCTTTCTTTCTATCACCATCAGTTCACCCCTGTGTCGCTCGCTGTAAATGTGAGCCACGGTTGTCATGACAGGCTTTTGGTGTAGGTGACTGTAAAAAGTCTGTCACAGTTGTGATCAGGTCTTTCCATTATTTTACACACTGAGCCAGCAGAGGCAGTTTTAGGTCATCACATCCTCTCCCACTTTCTCTCTCTCTTTTTTTTCCCTTTCCCTGGATCTATTTTCCGAAGCTATTTGTACCTTCCTCCACCGACACACACACAGGAACACCACCTGATATTTTCCAGCTCTTCCAGTTTTATGCTTGACCTTCAGTATGAGTACAGTAAGTATCTAGTATAAAAGTAGTATTTATTTTTGGGCTTATTAGAATACAAGGAGTGTATTTAGATGCACATTAACATCCCAGCTGTGAAAGGACATGGGTATCCTGGTGATGCTTGTTTCAGAAATATGTAGAAGCCTTTAACCTGGTTTTAAGAAACGTGCTCTCTGTGCCCTAACAGAAACCATGATAATGTGGTATATCCAGGTTTGTGTGCCTCTTCAACCTTTTTAGAAACAGTTAGTCAATACAAGATATATGAAGCTAAACAATGATGACTGCAGTGAAATTAGAATTGAAAATAGCAAAAGTGGGATGCAGCAAAGTGGATAAATGAACTGAATTATCAGAAAATGATCAGAAATCTGAATACTCTATGACAGTAAGCACACAGGGGGCTGAATAACTAGGTTTCTCATCTGGTAGTAGGAAAAGTATTTGATTTTTGGCCTTTCTGGGACAGCAGAACAGGCTGAAACACAGAGCTGTCAATAGGCAGCCCCCCCAAACACGTCTGAGACATGGAGCCAGCATTAGCATTCATAAGTCATGATTTAAGATAAAAACACTTCCAAGTCCAGCTTTAGTTTCAGTGGTTTGACTAACAGTTTTATTTTGTGTACAAATGTGTGTGTGTCTGTGTGTGTGTGTGTGTGTGTCTGTATGTGTGTGTGCACGCAACAGAAAAAGCCTGAGGTTTTCTTTGCCTCGCTCAGCACGATCACTTTCAGGCTCAGTCGGGCAGAAAAATGTTTGAGTCCCACAAAAACATAACCCTTGGCCCCTCGGCCATGTGCCTGTGTTACCCTCCACACTGGCTGCTCCTCTCCACCCAACATCCCCGATCCCCATCTTACGTCACCCTCTTAAACAACCCCCCAAATCCCTGCTGATTTTCTATACATCCTCCTCATCAAAACTCTCCCTCCCAGGAAGAGAAAGCCTCCATCACTCTAATTTGACCCCCCTCCCATAAAGCGTCAAGGCCCTCTTACCCGTCTTCCCCTCTCAGCACCTCAGACCACCCCCCTGTTGCTGCCGCACAAACCCCCGGCCTTTCCTTTTTGCATTGTTTCACCGTGGCCCCCATTGTCCGAGTGAAAAAAGAGAAAGTTGGGAGGGAGGGGGAGGCAAAGAAGAAAAAGACGGGCGGAGGGGAGAGAGGGGAGAATGTGCCCTCTCTATTCTCTGGGCAGGAGGGGTCCACCCACATCAGGGTGTGGAAATTCCGCTGCAGCTTCCTGCTTTTCCTCCCAGTCTTTCCTTTTTACCCCTCTCTCTCATCTCTCAGCATATTCTGTCCCGGCATCATGCGCCTCCCTAACTCTTCACGCACAGGATGAAATTACTCCAAACATGCCCGACGCATTAAAACACTGCAGGATTTACGCTTTTAACTTGAGTTTGTAGGAGCGGGTGGCAAAAATGCTATCTGAGGCGAAATGATCACAAGGAAACCATTTAAAGTGCTTTTCAAGGAGAGGGACAATATGACCAGAACCAACAACAGGAAACACGCAGAAATTTGCAGTTTTTACAGTTACTCCTGCTTGGAAGGCATAACGAATCCTACCAGATCAAGAGCAAAGCAGTCTGGAGATCCAGAAGCTATTTTCATGTCTTCGTCAGTGGAATTAGTATCTGAACTTAACGATAAAGATCATGACTCCACCATGTAAAGCTTTAGTCTACACAGTGGAATCAAATGTGATCCGGAAAAACAAAAACAGCTAAATGTAAAGTTGTTATGAGTCTATCTGATTTTAACTGCACAGTATGGATCGCGTTAGTATTAGTATTCATTTGGAGCCATTAAAGTGAATATAAGCTCAGCATTCACTCTGCTTTTAGCTCTGGTTTGGTCTCCACCAGCACATGAGAAAAATATAAAGCTCTTTGGCTGCAACATGTTTGATGCTGATGTACAGGGAGACAGTCTTTTCACAAAATAAACTGGTAAAAGAGGCTCATGTGAGCAGCTGGAGTGACTTAAATACATTAAACCTGCAGGATGCAAAACCAAAACAATGATCTGAAAGAGGCAGTATATGACATCAAATTCCCCCAAAACAAGGAAGCAGTATTAAGGCTGACGCAACACATTTACCATTTCTTTATCTGTCTGCCATCTTCTTCATCAATCTCCCCCTGCAATCCATCTCCAGCCATCTTTCACCCTTCTCCATCTGAAGGCCTTGATTTGCATTCATAACATGCTTAGCGACGGTTGTAGCTTATGTGTGACACCTGTCGTCTGCAGGAGGGGGCTTTCTATTTTTTTATCCCATCAATCTTCCTTATTGGTATGGAAACCAAGTTAAATCCCCAGAAGGTGCACAGAGCTGATGTATTAAACATACAGTCATTGATTACAGATGGGGAATCCACATCTCACTGGACCCACACCTGCGAAACCTGCACCAAAGTCCCACATGAAAGCCCCGGCTGTCATTTTGTGTCTGCAATATTGTTCATTTAGCTGTTGGCCGCAGAGGGTACTCGTTTCTCATTGGTTGGCAGGCATCAGGTAAAATTTCCTAGCAGGGCACACGACGTAACCATAGTAACAGTGACTTCTGCTTGATGACTGAGATTCAAACTTTATTGTTATGTTTCTGTCTCAAGGCTACGTTTCCAGACACAGCAGCCAGCTGTTTTGCTGACAAATCTGCTGCACACTATCTGCAGGAACATGGTGGAGCATTTAGCAGCCAAAGTGACTTCAAGCATGTGAATATTTTGAGTGACATTTCTCAAACATGACTCATTAAGTTGCTTCATTTCAGTGGGTTGTGTGTGTATGTGTGTGTGTGTGTGTGTGTGTGTGTGTATATATATATACATATATAAATATATGCACCGTGATTGCATTCGAAGTCAAACAGATTGAGTTGCACACAGTTACACACAGATGTGGGACGTAAAAGCTGTTGACTCATGAATGCACTGAAACAGTAAGAAGAACGAGGCAATCTGGAGGTTAATGGCATAAACAAGCGGAGCTATCACACATACAGTGAAAGCCTGCACACAGAGACAGAGGCTGCTACTGCCAAGTTCATGCAACTAAAATGAGCTGATTAACTGCTTCACGTTAATGCATCGATAAACTGAGCACTGACGGACACAAATGCTTCGTTAAAGGCACTTGCTTGAGAGCTGCGGGTGTGTTGATGTGATGACGGCACATTATTTATTCCAAAGGCTGTTCTTTGTATCTATCAAGTAAATGCAGATCATTTGGCCACCAAGGTCACCTCTGATCCTCATCTAATCAGCCATATCAAATCTGCAGAGGAAAGCTGTGTGAGAAAACGGTGGAACAAACACACACACACACACACACACACACACACACACACACGCTCTTCATGGAGCTTAAAGTACATACCCTGGCTTCACTTTATTCCCACGTGACACTCGAAACACAAGCAAAGGACGTTATGTTGCACGTTAAGAGTTACCAAGTGTGTATTGGATTTCTCCCCCAGTCAGATTGTCTTTATGGATTTTTTTAAAGGTCATATTTACACCATGACCGCTGCCTTTCCATATGTTAAGCCCTCGATTAATGATGAAACTCAGCCTGATTTTCACTTCAGCAAATTACAGCTTAGAGTAAAATATGAAATATCATATATTCGTATCAAATATTCATAAATGTTGACATATGGTGCCCCAGTTTCTGGGAGATTTGGCGTCCTGACCTCACTGTCACTATAAAAAGCATCCTGGGCAGAGTTCATTAGATGGCAAAGCCAATAAACTACTGATAGAGTCCATTGTTGTTGGTTTTTTCCCCAAGACAAAGAAACTTTCTTTGACCCTCACAATCTGCCATTGTCTGGTCTTTCCGTGTGCCGGAGCCAGCGGACTGTACAAGGAGAGGACATCAGTATGAAGTCACACGCACACGCTGAATTCTTAGTATTCTCTGGGGGACGCTGATCTGCTTTACAGTGACCTCAAGATGCCAGCCAGACCTGAGAAAGCATGAAAAGTCCCTTTAACACACTGAAGTCCACTGCCATTAGTCACACTGATACTACAGGAATATGTATAAAAGGTTATCTACAACTGGAAGTGTTTTCAATAATACACAGTAGGAGAACTTCACAGTGGGAGAAAAAGCAGAGAAAAATTAATCTGTAAAAAAATAATCTGCTGTCATTAGCTGCAATTATTTTCTTTATCAGTTAATCTGCAACTTTTTTTTTTTTATGAAACGTCAGAGAATGTTGAAAAATTCCTATCCCATGGGCTTGTTCAGATGTTTCAGCTGTGAAAAGTTGATGCATATAAATGATTATTTTTATTGTTTTGTTATCTTACCAAGGTTTACCAAGTTTTGTAATACTTAGTACAAGTTTTCTGCTTTCGGACGTGTCTTATATCTGTATTCTCATGAAAGGCAAGATGAGAAATCAAGGTAACTTTAAAAATAACAAAAACATTATGAGGATATGGAGAAATAAAGATCCTTAATTAGAACTGCCGTCTGTTGTTCAAGCTGTCCTCGGGCACAGTTTAAAGATCAGCTTACCCTGTCCCAAATTCATAACTTCATAAGACTAAAACATTTAATCTGTTCTGAGATCAGAAAGGGAGTTAATTTCACCATTCATGTCCCACAGCGTTGTTGAGCAAAGCCTGCAGGCTGGAAAGAAGCACTTTTATTACAAAAATGATTTGATTTCTTCCAAGGCACGAACCCAGGCTTTAAATAAACGTCACAATATCTTCTAACTCCAGAAAATGTCTCTCTGATGCCAAAAAACAGGAGATTTTTCATTGTTGAGTATCAAAACACTAAAAGACTCACTGGTTTGCTACCCCTGTTTCATATAGGAAAGACATTCTGTGTCAGTTCGAGTTTGAAGGTCAGAATAAGAGTGTATGTATATCAGCTGTTGGGGATATTCGTCTTCAGACAATGTGTTCAATCTAAATCCAATTACTTCATATAAAAACATGACAATACAGTGAATTCAAAGTGGGGGAAGCAGCCGTGTCGCCAGGAAACTAGTCTTTTATCTCACTAGGGTAAAAGTAAAGGTGGTAAGAATAGCAGGAGAGTCAAGGTCAAATATGTTATTAAGGTGATCTTGCTTGTGCCAGCAGGACCGGCTCGAGCTGTGGAGGGGGGCTTCATCACAGGCAGGACCGCCGCTGCTCGGGAAATTATGTTTCCTTGGGGTGGGAGGTCGTCGATTGTTTCTACATTTGGGAAATTCTTGGGGATTATAAAGGCAGATATCAGGGGGAATGTTGTGGAAAAGTTGATGCACAACAATAACATCCCCCCTCGGCTAGACACCTTAGATGCTGACAGAGATAAATCAGTGACAGTCACTGACACAATAACAATTGAAACTGTGTCAAAGGTGAGTCCCTTCAACCTTATGTAAACTTTGTAGGAGGCTGAACATGACGTGAGTTCTGTTTTTGGGTAGGATAACACACATGCTTTATGGGCGAACTTGGGTCTTATTTTTGTAGTTTTGGCAGCCCAGTACCTCTAGAAATTATGTTCATATACCTCACCATTAACATCCAACGACAACATTCAGTGCCAACTCAGGAAGCGGTTTGGCGGATATGCAGGATGGTAAAAGTAGGAAAATAAGGGTGTGGAAGTCAGTTTAATCTCAATGTCAACCAAACCATAATTGTGGAATTACAAAATATTGCAGGAGAAATAACAATAAAAGCATTGCAGCTGCCCAGTGCTGATGTTCTTTTAGTGATATATTTGGTGGTGATGGAAACATGGAATAAGTTTGACAGGGAAAAAAAGGCACGTGGTGAGATGATCCAACAGATTTGAAACATCAGGTTACTCATCTGAAAGAGAAAACAATGGTAAATATTAAAAGAATTACCTCCTCTAATCCATTGTTGCCACCAATCAAGGTTTATACACTTAACCTCCTGATTAAACTTTGACCTGCTCTGCAGGCCACAGTTTGTTTGCACCTCAAAATAAAGTTGTAATCTGGATAATCTATTGGTCTACTGACTGTCTGTCTGTTACTTGTACTTGGTCTGTTGGCCTGTCAGACTGTCACCACTTTCTCTCCTCTTGGAAAACAAACATCTTGTTTCAGCACATGCCACTGAAATGAATGACACATGTTAATGTCCAAGTTTCTTTCAGGAGCAAAGGAGGAAGTAATGTGGTGTTGTTATGTAGCCACAGAGTCTGCAGAAAGAGGTCGAAAAAATGACAAACTTTTCACACGACAGACTGCAGTTTGCTTCCTTTTTCTTCTGAACCGCCAACATTGGGTTCTTTTATAATTGTGATCTTTCTGAGCTCTAACGAAGGAGAGCTTAAACTGTTAAACTGTTTCATTTTTTTCTGTTGTGATTTCTAATGGCTTTGGATGCAGTGTCTTCCCAGGCAATAGAGAGCATTGGATCAGAAATCACATTTTTTTATTTTTGTATTTTGTCATTTGACTTTAAAGACTCATCCTAGATCTTAAAAATGACATTGATGTGTCAAATGGTACCACAAGGAACAGGAATGATGGCCACATTTACAAAAATGAGAAATTGAAAAAAAAATTGGAATTCCGTTAAAGTTTTCAATTCTTCTGTGGAATGGTGGGCGATTTGCTTTCAGAGCCAAAACTCAGCATACTTAGTCATATTAGGTCTAAAAATAGTGCTTGACAAATAGCTGCATTCAAATTTGACCAGCTTTTGTATGTGAGCACATGCAGACACGTAAAGGCTGCACGTGCAATATTCAGCATGTGTGTTTGCATAAGCGATTGTAGTCTGATGCCCAACTCTGTTTCCCAGCGTCCGCAGCACAGGGTGATCTCCGCTAATGAACAATTTGCTCGTTGAGGTGTGACCACAGGCATTGTAATGGGAGCCACACAGTGGACCACTGATGCAGTGAGCGAGAGAGATAGAGACAAGTCTAGAGAGAGAGAGAGAGAGAGAGAGGGAGAGAGAGAGAGAGGGAGAGAGAGAGTGGGAGGGAGGGAGACTGGAACTCAATTCCACACAGACGAACCAACACAGGCTCAGAAAGACGGTCTCTCCTGCAGCACACACACACATTCACACACACACATACACACCGCTGGCTGTGGATTCTCCATCTTCTTCCATACATCTGTAGGTAAGCAGCTGTTTTCATCTTTCTCATAGCTGTGCCTCTCTCTCTCTCTCTCTCTCTGTCTCTCAGCATGTGTATGTTAATCAGTTGCTTTGCATCTGGGAACAGGAATGTGTGGGTCTCACTCCAGTATGCATGCTGCTGAGACGGTGAGACACACACTCTAGCTGCAGCTACAGCCAGGTAAACACACAAGACACACACAAACATACTGTAGTTCCTTTAACACATGTAACAAGGCTTGTGGGTTGGGAGTAAGGAGATCAGAGGGAATCATTTAGTGGTAAATCTATAGGATAACAGGAAATGTGTTTGTTGGCATGTATAAGAGTGTGTCTGTCAGCGTGCCAGCCAGCTAAATCTGACATATGAAGATGTTTATATCTGTAATTTTCATGAATGTCTGACATGGATTATGCAATCATATCCATTTTTACCATTTTAGCGTGAGGATGTACAGAATATATGCATGCACGTGTGTGTTTTGGTGCCAGCAAAACAGCAAATGCTCTTGTAAGCATGGATTGTTTGTGTGTGTGTGTGTGTGTGTGAGAGACTGCCCATTTGCATGTGAGTGCAGCACACTCCAACAAGCGGAACAGCCGAGCCCAAAAGGTGCTCAAATCCTGGGGATTAGCAAGACGTCTTTGGCTTCAGCTGTCACCATGGCAAAGGCAGCCAGTGGAACGCCTGTGTTTGAGAGCGCCCTTTATAGTCGGCAGGTTCACTGCATTCATCAGCTCCGGGGCTAACACGAGCATTAGCCCGGTGCAATTAATGTCATTCTCGAGCATGGGGACTATGTTTCACGAGTGGTCAAAGTGGGCTTTGACAGTGGTGGAGTATAGGAGGCATGGAAGATGTTTTGGAGGGTCAAACTAATCTTAGACAAATGAATGGAAAATGACATTTGAGCTAATCAACAAGTTTTCCTGGAAAAATGAAAGTCGAGAAGATGTTGTTAGAGGCAACGGTGCGGCTGATGTTCTGAGTGGAGTTCTTGCAAGTGGAAATCGGATTTGTAACATGGCATTTCAAAGAATCACCAAAAGAAACCCTCAGATTAGAATAGTAAGGGATTAATCCTGTTTGTAAATAGCATGAATCATCATGGCGTGCAGAACAAACGTAACCTGATGGAGTCCTGCCCATGACGCTGTTCATTTGGACTCACGACCAGAGGTCTGACTTTTCCTGGGCATGAGAGCAACTCATTATGGTCAATAATGTGCAGGGACTATTGACCGTGGCTGGTTTAACTTTTCTATTTGTGAATTTGTTCCCAACAAAACACAAGTTACTAATGGAACGTCAGAGAACCAAGTTGATAATGACCTTTAGGACAGACTGATGAAACACGAACAATAGTGAATGCGTAGATGAAAATGAAATGTGAATTAAACTGGAATTTCAATTTTCAGCCTAAAGTTTGAGATGTTCGAAGACTTAGGGTGCTACCCTTATATCTTCCACTATAACTATAGCCTCCAACGGCTGTCTTGGCTCTATCGAAAGGTAACAAAGTCTGCCAAGCAGCCCTAGTTAACACTTTTTATTGCTTTTGTTTAATCTCTACAAAAGTGCAAAAATAATCAGTTACAGTTTTATGGGGGGTTACGCTCCTGTCATAGTTTCACAAAGACCTGTTTATCCCATGATGCTGGCAGACAGCTGTCCACCTGTTTGGAGTCAGATACAAATTTACCAAACACATATGGGAGAGGTCTAGACCTTCTCATCGACATCTCAGCAAGAAATCAAATAAACACTGAACTGCTACAAAATGAACATGCATTGAAAGACACATACATGCATCACATACATGCAAGTAACAATATACAGCCAGCCATACTAAATAATATACTAATAAAGTAGTCCCCTCGATCTCCAATAACCATTTTTGTCCATTTTAAATAGCTATATTGATATGACATGTCATATCTGATCAATTTTTATTGATATAAATATTGTAGTGTTGTCCATCGATGAAATGAAGCAACCATAAAAAGAATCCTGGAGCTTTAACAATGTTTTTTTTTTTTATGTTTTTTTGGGAAATAAATAAGTACACTAATCATCTAAAGCTTATATCTTTTTTCTTGGTTTTTCTGTATCCCTCTTTCCCAAACTGTCACAACAGCTTGCCATGACCACAATGACAACGACACAGACGGATGGACATACAAATTTGTTTGCTACGTTGAGCTCTGTAGCACTTTATAAAGCCCTTCAAATGTGCAGCTTTATGCAGAGTAAATCCCTGCTGGCTTAAAGCGACCAGTCAGATTGAATCTGTGCAATATTGACATCCCTGCGTCGCGTCAAAGTCAGGAGAGGACAACAGGAAAAAGCCATAAGTTGACTCCTCAGAGGGGAGATAGAGCTTGTGATGTTAAAGGGCTGCAATCGAAAACACTGGACCCGGCCGCACGTGGGAGGACGCACATGTAAATACGCGCTCAGATGCAAGCGTACCTACACATTACCATGGAAATAAAACTAGTGCTTGTAAATATGCACACCCACACAGCGGATTGAGAAAAACATCTGTCATCCACAACAGTGGCCATTTGCAGGGAGGTAAATGACTCCATTATCCTGAACTATGCCATTGATCCTCCGGCCTTCCTGTGTTTATAGCAGGTTTGTTAAATAGTAATGACATTGGCCACAGTCAATTCGTCTCCATTTGTGACTCCCTTCAGTGCTGAGCCTCTCTATTTCAATCACTCAGGGGCGGCACACACCTCTAATTCAGTCCCTGTGTTTTTCTCTTTCACCTCTCCTTCCATAGCTCTCTTTTTCTCTATACCCCCCTCTCTTAATCTTCCTCCTTCTCGTTAGCTTTTCTACAGTGGCCTTATTACGATCGCCACAATCACAGAGGGGCTCATAATGCCACAACACCGCTGTCAGATTAATTTAGAGTGGAGAAATTTCCATAGAGAAATATGATGCATTCGGCGGAGGGCTGATTGAGACCAAGATGGCTGATGGTCCTGAGAGAAGTGAGAGAGTGGGGGCTTCTCATGAGCACGAACACACGCTCATGCACGCACACTAAATCGAAAGACAGGAGTCTGTTTGCAGAGTTAATGAAAGAGGCTCTGGCAACAACCTAAAATGAGCATTAGGGAGACTGCTGCCGAGTTTACTCTCCTGGACTAAGAGTGCCACAACTGAATGTCAATATGGTGTCTTTGTCCCCCTCTCTCTCTTTCTCTCGCTCCCTTCTCTTGCCCTTGTCTTTTGCTCTCTGCCCTCCTTTTCTGCCTCCACTTCTCTTCCTCCGTCTCTGCTCCATTGAGCACACTACAGCGGCAGGCACCGTCTTTGTCAGGAGCAGCGAGACAAAACGCCTGCAAAATAATAGACGGGACTTGTAAATTCCCCACAGACACTTTTTATGGTTCCTTTCCACTTGCTCTGCTGCCTGTCAAAGCAGACAATGCCTCCACTAACAGGCATGTATTTGATGTGGTGACGAGTGGTGACAAGTAAGTTAAGGGCCAATGTGGAACGAGCTGTGCTGTGGTTATTTGATTCATTTGGGTACAGTAGATAGTTAATTTGTTTGCTTGATTGCAAGTTTGCCTACATTTTTTTATATAATGAAATTCATTAATGCAGTTCTTGGAGCAGGTTTTTTCGCTGTTCGTAACAGCTTATAAAGTAGCAAATTCCATATTACGTGGATGTATTTTAAAGCTCCATTTCTACTTTTTAAAAGAAATGTCTTAATGGATCTGTGGACTTTGGGTACATGCAAGTTGTTATTCATAGTGACAAATCCAAACTCTGTTATTTCCTTCAGCTCCACCAAGCGTTTCAGTGTCTTTCAGCTCCTTGTTTTGCTTTTTTGGCCACCAACCTTAATGTTTTGATTCACGCTTACCTCTCTCTGGTACATGACTGTAATGTTATTATTAAAACAGAATTGCAGGGAATTTCTACTTCAGCTACTTTTCTGGAGGTGGAAGACCCAAGACTTTAATAAAATAGGTGTTTGCAAGTGCGCCATGAAAAGATGAGTCAGCCATCAACAAAATACCATCTGCTATGTCACTTGAATCAAATCAAACAAAGTAAGAATGGAAAGTCTTCTACTTGCTGTGACTGGAAAGAACAGATAGTGTACACACAGTTCAGGCCTAAACTGCTCCTGTGCTGTGTTGATTCAAAATAAGACACACGGTAGATTACAGTGTAGTTTGAAATAATTTGGATTGATTCTTTAATCATAAACTTAAAATGCTGGAAGGCACTCTGCAAAGTGAAGTAATTGTTTTGTGCCTGACATGAGTTTCCTTTTACTACACAACGTGGTACTGGGCGAAAATGATACCGACATGAAATGTGAGAACATTAGTCAAAATAAATTATACATATTCCCCACTGACTAAATAATTCATCGGTTATGCATCAAATCAACAAAAAGCAATCAGGAAGCGGATATAATTCACCCCAAGCTTCACAACTAATTAAAATGTTTCTTTCAGTACACAATAAAATGACGTCTTCCTCTCAAAAGGCAGCATTTAATAGTTCATTGGCCTTTAGAAATTGCAAGTCTTGAGGAAGCAAGCAAAGTGTGCACTCGTGGGCGTGTGCACCTACTACAGATCGGTACGTGTGGGCGAACAAGTACACAATTACACTAACATGCAGAGTCCAATCCCGATCTACAGTCACATCTCGGCACGCATGAAATGTGACCATGTGTGGGCTGGCTGGTGCACGCTGCAGCGCAAAGGCATCTAAAAACAGCCTCACCTCATTGGAAAGTGATTTTCATGCCGCTCAGTCAAAGTGCTAAAGCTAGGGAGTGTGTGGGAAGCTCCGTGTTTGACCCCCCTCCCCCTGTAGTCAGCCTTCATATCCCTGCATTTGACTGAGTATCCAGGTTGATTCCACCCCCCCCCCCAGCGGGAACAGAGTGGGAGATGGCAGGTCAAGTCCCTGCTTTCCTGATCAGTGAGAACAAGGCCTGAAACTCCACTGGCAGCGGTTGATTGATCTTGTGCGCGCGCGTTACGAAGAAAACGGCAAGATCTTGAGAGAGCGGAGAGAGCTGGCGAGGATCGGGGGGGAAAAAATGAGTCGAAATTAACTTGTCAGAGGGAGGGGCGGAAGAAAAAGTGTGAAATAACACTGATAAAGAGAATGGGAGCGTGGTAGAGAAGCTGGAGAGAACTTTGCCGCGATTTCTGTGAATATTGATGTTTTTTTTTTTTCCTTTTACTCCCACACAAACAGATCGTTCTCCCTCTGCTTTAAAGAAAAAATAAATCTGAGCCTGAAAGAGAGGCAAGACCAAAGCTGGGGTAGGGTGGGTGGGAGTTTAGTGGGGAGTTAAGTACAGCTAAAGCATACAGGTTGTTGTTCTCACAGGGGGAATTCCTTTGGTGCTCCAGTCTTTTCACTGAGGCAACAGGCTAGTGACTTTGAACCACTCGGCGCTCCACAAAAGAAAAAGAGGTCCCTCTATTCTTATGTTGGCAACCCGGACCCTAATTCTTTACTCACCTCCCCCAACCCGACTCTCACACACATTATGTCTGGACCATCCCTCACTCAACAGAATACATATGGATGGAGGTTCTTCCTCTAATTGGTCGGTCCGAGTAGCTGCCCAACGGCTGCGACCCAGCATGCATGTGAGCAACAGCACGGCATAAATACTGACCACCACATCTAAGGGGACACCACTAATTGTGGGGTGTCCATGATACTGAAGTTCTTGTTGTGATTTGTGGTGGGTGACATATTTTTTTTAGTCTGCTAACTTCAGCAGTCGCTTGTAGTGGGTGGCATAGTTTCTATACTCGATTTACTTCACGGTCTGGAAAAACTGCAGAAAAGCAGGTCACACTCCGAGAAGCCGAAGCTCGGCCTTCCAAAAATGTTCGGTGAAAAGAAAAAAAAACGGACAGATGCAGATTCTATTAAGTTTTTGTCAACTCAAATTTAGCTGCCCGAGAGTGGATGAAAAGTGTGTCACTCGGTGTCTTGTGTCCTCTTGTCTTTTAGGCCATTTTGCTGCGGAGACAGCCAAAGCCGCCTCAGGGAGCAGGAGAATGGAGAACAACATGTGACCGATCCGTGAGCCACTGTCGACAGCATGCTTCGCCTCCTCCGGACCTTGGCTTTCTGCTTCTGGTGTTTTTTGCTACTTCACAGGCAGGTTGTGGCTGACGAAGAGGCCCACTGGGGACCGACGCCATCAAGAGAAAACCCTCCTGAAAAGAAACCGAGTTCGTACTGGTGGACCCCGTCTCTGCCAAAACTCCCGTCCCTTCCCTCGTTACCGTTCCGTATCCCCTTTTACGGGAGCTCGGACAGTAACACAAAGGCAGCTGCGGTGACCACAACCGCCAAAGGACTGACAGAACCAACAGGTCGCTTGCAAGAGGACTCAGGTTCAGGGGAAGGGAACATTTCTGAAGCCTCAGAACCACCCACTTCAACTCAGGGGCTCCCAACCAGTGTGACAAAGATAAGAACCGAATCACTTCCCACAGGGACATCAGATTCTCCACACAGCGGCACAGCGCAGAGCGACAATGACGCTCTTGTTTCAGACTCCTACTCTCCCACAAGCAGTTCCATCACAAACACTCTGTTCACCAACAGTCCCACAAGCCCAGGCACTCCTGAACAAAATGCAACACATACCCACCCACCACGGAGCACCGCACGAGCAGCAGGAGCCAGCATGGGTGCCACCGCACGACACCTCCCGGAGGAACACGCTGATAAGGAGGAAGCCGAAGATTTCACAGGAAAGATCTCAACGATAGCGCCAGAAACCACAGTTCCCACTGCCCTGACATGGGCCGCAGCCCAAACCACAACAACAATCCCGGGACTGGTGGAGACCGCACTGACCAGCAGACACCCTGTGGGGTCTGTTACTCCCCGAACGTCCTCAGAAGCCATGTTTATCACAAAACCACAAGACTCGACTGTTAACACGACCCTCCGTACTGGAGAGGCCACAACACCAGAAGCTCGCCCCCCTCAGAGCGAGGCTGACCTGGGCGTCTCTGAGGCCCGGTCTGGGTCCGTGGAGGAACAGCCGGGGGTAATCACCACTGCCATGGGGATCGATCGCAAGCTAGTGCCGGGATCCATAACAAGCACAACAGCTCAGAGCCAGGGGGTTAACTTCCCAATAGCAGGAGGTAAGCAAAGTTAAACAAATCAATGGCGGCTCTATTGACTCAATAGACATGATCAATCATGTGCAGGCAGGTGTCAAATGTTCAATAGAGGGCTGTCAAAAGGTTGCAGACAGTTCGGCTTGATCGATGGCATTTCTGACACAGTAAGTAGTGAAAAGTCCGACATTAGCATAAATCCAGATCTAGTTGAAACCCTGCCAACAATCATCGAGTACAGGATTTCAAGATTGGAATGATACGTTATGTCTTTGAATTCCTTTTCTCATCGTGTGCTGAGAGTCTGCTTCAATGTTCAGCTAAGATTTTTCTTTTTTATACGACGTGGTGTTACTCTACTTTGGTTTTGAAGGACACTTTGGCAACCTGACAGCTTTCAGAACACAGAGGTCCTCCCTCAGTACAGCAATCAAAGCCATCTACCAAAGAATGAAACATCCTTATTGTGTTTCCAGTGTTGGCTTCCCACAGACTTCAATAATATTCAACAAAATCATTCCATGACAAACAGAAGTCTGAATGAAGCTTACAGCATCAAAATATGTTGTGCAATATGTTGTGGGTAGTTAAAAAGCGTTTTTATGACTGATGTGTTGTTGTTGACTGGCCATAACTTAATTTTGCATTTCACAATCACCACCAGTCAGTAAATTCCACCGCTCAATCTCAAAAATCTTAACTAATCCCTTCAACATAATGAGTTTTGAAGCAGCAATTTCACTCCAATATTACATAAGCCATTACCTCAGTGAGTGGAAGGAATGAGCATTTGATTGAATGCTGCTCGATGTGGAGTTTTTGTTCTCCACAGAGCATGAAAAGGGAAAGATGATGAGCGAAAACAGCCGCTGCTAGCTAGAACGTTTCAGGGGACTTTGACATGACATTGAGGCGACACCTCCTTCTCTGAAGTCCCATCCCCCAACACTGGTGCGCAGTCTGGTGTCTGTATGCTTAATGGGTCTTCAGAGGAACATCCTCCTCCAGGTGCAGACGCATTCATCATCTCGGGTCAAAGGCTGGGCCAGAGGATGATGAGTCCATTACTCTCAACCAGGCATGTTCGATGTCCATCTGATAAAGCCACTGACTGTTTGGTGGATGTATACATGCAGTAATGTCTGCAGTATTGATATTTTGCTTATGCATAATGAGAGCTTCTGTATTTCAATGCTGCCATTCCATCAGATGTCCACTGACATCACTACAGATCACTTTTTTAAAGATTTATAGATCTATAGAACCATTTAAATGTGCTCAAACCATTAGATAAAACAATAATAATAATTCTTTCTGGACATTTAACAACACAGAATGTATTTAATGTAAAACAATATCAGTGAAAATCACAATTTTTGCTAACACATTTTTATTTGGCTCATTTAACTATTTTAAAACATTTTCAGCTCTTCACTACACCTGTTCTACAAATCTGCCCCTTAATTTCATAATTGATGAACCATTTTTGTAGGACTCGCCCTTTAGTTTCCCTTGAGTAGTTTCTCAATCATGCAAATGTCTCATCTTAAGTCTCAGTTATTTTAATCAACTTTTAGCTTAAAGCTCGACAAAATCGCACAGTGAGGTTGATTTAGTGGCTGCTGTGGAACACGCAGTAGATTCTCCCATGTGGACAGAGTTTCTGAGGATTTTAAGGACCCCTCTTTCATGTATACTATGATGAAAAGCTCAAAAACAGCCACTAAATGGACACTGAGATTGGTATTATTCAGTCAACAGACAACATTTCCAATGTCAAAAATGGAAACTGAGTCCAAGCTCTTGGATTA
The DNA here is from genome assembly GCA_037176925.1 of Amniataba percoides. Lineage (NCBI taxonomy): Eukaryota > Metazoa > Chordata > Actinopteri > Centrarchiformes > Terapontidae > Amniataba > Amniataba percoides. The sequence continues at coordinate 6,366,697 of JBAJHX010000002.1, read as the reverse complement.
CAGATAAAAATGTATTCTGCAGGTCAAAAAGTATGATAACATTTTTTTTTTTGAGTCTTGGAAAGCAACTATTCCAGATCTTGTGTCTGTGTTTTGTCTACGGCACAGAGTGTTGTGTCTGCACTTGTTTTCGGGTTTGCATCGTGCGGCGGCATATAGAAAAGACGGGGAGGGAGGATGGTTGGGAAGGGGGAGCTTGGCCTGGGTGGGGAGGTTTGCTGAGGCCGTGTATCAGTATTCCAAACGCACACTCAGCGAAACCACCACCTCTCCTGTGGGACCACGCGCTCGCCACTCGCTGCTCGTGGATGCTGAACATGCTTCTTGCCATTTAGCCCCCTCTCCCCACCCCCCTCCATCCCTGCTCCCCCTCCTCCTTTTGCAATTTTTTCACCCCTGTACAAACACAAATCCCTGTCACTTTGTTCCACGGACAGACATGTCAGGGCGAAAACACCTTGATGGGGGTGAGAGAAGCTTCTGGTCGTCCACAGAAAAATGACAAGTAACAGAATATGGTGCTTTCATGCACCCTTGTAGTCTTCTTGGTGTAGTATTGCACTGAAGTCTTGTAGTGTTGAAACGATTACACCTTAGGACACTAAGGGGGGGACTAATAAAAAAATGAAAGCGTTGCACCCGTGCATTATCATACATTATCCCAATGTGAATGTTCTGTCTGTGCGCTGGAATCCATTTTAAAGCCGCACAGGGTGAATCATTTCCCTGCTGGAGGTGCGGAACATCTTCACCACACAAATGGGAGGGTTTCCATTGATCGAGAGAGCGTTCGCTGTGTGGCATTGCCCTTGAGGGGGCTGTCAGGTATAAAAATAAAAAATAAAAACTGCAATGCTTCTGCATCTGTGTCAGATCCTCTGCTAAGGGACACTCCAACATCCGACAGCAAGGGCAATTATAGGAAGAGAGAGCGGAAAAAGGAAGGGGGGGTAAACCGTGGGTTGAGGCTGATGAGATTCTAAAGCATCTCAGATAGCCACTGCTGTACATTTTCAGCCAAAAAGCTTCCCTTTATACTGCTCCCTCTCTCCCCTCCTCCCTCTTCTTTCCATTACTGTGTGCTGTACTAACAGGCGGCGGCGAGACTAGACCCTTAACACACTCCATTAATACCTGCGAGGATATATTGTCTCTGTGATGCGAGCACTACGCCTAACAGCTAAAGCACGGCCGATGGCAGATTAATTGATTATGGAAATAGTTTGACACGCGGAGCATGTGACATGAATATCTGATGCCCTCGTATAGAACTTAAATGGAGAAAGGGGCTTAATGCAAATAGAGAACACTATGCTGACTTTAATATTATGTTAATCTTCTCATAATGACTTCTTTAACCAGACGGACTCCATGAGTTTTTAAAAACTGGATGGATTAGCCGTGTTTGTTTTTGGGATTTGACCCACAGCTTCCAGGCTGAATGTCCCTGACTGATGCAAATATGCAATTATAGAACAATCTGGATTATTCCTCACTTTTATTCAGGCTGATTTGAAAGCAGGCCTTGCAAGCTTATTAGTAACTGTTGTGAAAATGAGCCAAATTAGCAAAAACATGATGCAATTTTGTGCAAGTGCATTAAGAAAAAATGAGATATCACAGTCATGATATCTCATTTCTATGCATCTCATTATGAGTATCCGACTCTCTCCCAGCTGCACTCCTATCCAGCCTGTCCATTTGCGTTCTTATCACGCTAAGCCCAGTGTTTTAGTTACAAACCCAAACGTGTATTCTTTCACAGACTCTCTCAGGGCTCGCGTAGATAAAGCAGAGTGTAATGGAGTGCAACATCATCTTTTGTTTTGTTATTTCTGGACGCGGACGATAATGAGGAGCCTCTGAAACAACTGTGAGCAGCTACCACACAAATATGGGCGTCGTTGCCTCAAAGATTTTGCCCACTGCGGAAGCTACTTTGAATTCAATTTGGGCTGTGTTTCTGGATGAAATCTACATTTTCGGCCTCGGGTAAAGAGACATCCATTCTCTGGGAAAGACGTGAAAAGAATCGGAGAAACAATGCATAGAGAATAATATTTTAAGATCATGAGGACCGAAATAAACTATGTATGTAATAATTAGGTAGACAGCAAAATGATAAGTCAGCACATATACATTATTGAGCTGTTTAGTAGGTAAAATGGAGATCCACTCCTTTGCTCTTACGCCTTTTTGCTTTTTTTTTTTTGCTCTGTCAGCAGAGTTTCTGTAAATAGCTGGTCATCAGTAATTTTGCCTGTGATGTGCTAAAGAGATTCCTCTGTTTGTACTGTGTATGTGAGTGAGTGTGTGTATGTGAGTGAGTGTGTGTGTGTGCGAGTGAGTGCTCATGTTTACGGCCCTTATATCTCATTTGTAGCAGATCTTGGTAGTTGCGGTAATTTAATCTAGAGGCACATCAGTGTGTCTGTGCTGCAGAGCTTAGACGCTGCAGTGATCTGGCTGTGCTGTACAGTGTCTCCTTCCAATTCGAGTTTAAACCGAAACACCAATTTTTCCTATTTGGCAGAAAACAAATGCAAATTTAATATGAGAATTCTACACTGTTAAAAAGTTGAGGAAAAAGACTTTAAGGCTACTGAGGATATATTTCTAAATCTTTTTTAGAACAAAACAACAAATATAAAAAATATTCATGTTTTGGTCAGATAAGTGTGCTTGAAGTGGAAACAAAAAAGTGGCAGTACTCCTCTTATACATGTGCATCAGCTGGTATGAGCAAATCATGATCATAAATCCATTCTGAATTACTGTTCAGTGCATTTTGTCATCAGAAAGAGTGTATTATCCTAAACTACAGTGTAAAAAAGTGAACTTATTGAATATTTTTACCCCTCAAAAATGATTAAATATTATGCAAAAGTGTGAATATATTTCCAGCTTTACCAAACTTGTACTCCCTGCTGAATCATTCAATACTTTCTCTTCTCTCTACTCTGGTGTGCCATACAAAGGAAGTGCCTCTGCACCGCCATGCTCAAAGCTCTATCATGTCATCATCCGACTCTGTTCATGTTCTCTTTGCGCCCTTTTTGGTCAGCGTTATTGTAAAGTAAGTGTAACGTTACTAGTCTAGCCACCAGTAGAGAAAAGCGGACAGGCGAAATGGAGAACAGGTGGGCTTCACGCAGTAGCCTCTGGGTAACGTGGTTCACTTTGGGCCATTCTGAAACACCCAGAGAACCTGGTATGAAGGTGGAGTGAAGCGAAACAGTGAAGGAGCTTTGCATGCCTCCTCGCTCCAGTCTACTTCCTCGCTTTTTTGCCACGTTGCCATGTTTTGTGACACATCTTGCGATGACTGTGTGTTTGTGCATGCGTGTGTGCTGACCGGGACTCACTTGTAAAAAATGTTCCCAGTGGTCAAAAAAAAGCTCCACAGGGTGCCTCTAAAATCTCAAAGTTTTGAATGAAACCACAGAGAGTCACACAGTAAAGCTAACTAACACTTTTTAACGCAGAAAACTTCCTCTTTAAATGCCTGCAGCTTTACACAGGGTGCAGACAAGATGCACAATCTAAAAAAACTTATATTTCTCAGATTGATGAATAACCTGTTTTCATATACGCAGCTCAGAGTATAGCAATGCTGATTTCTATTGGAATATCCATGTTTGCCTCTGCTACTCATCACTCTCCCTCTCTTTTGGCTCAGACAGGTCTCCAGCTGTGTGTGGGTCAACTGTGCAATAAAGTGATGAGCAGACTTTGCATAGGAGACTTTTAAAACTCACAATTAACACGAGTGCTGCGAGGATGACCTAGATTATACTGTACAATAGTAGCTGGCATCGCCTCGTAGCGGTTGTGATTTTATTTTTTTTTCCTGCTCATTATTCCTCCCACTAGCCTTATGCCTTGGTATCTTTTATTAATATTCATTTTGAAGCCATAAAACTAACAGTGTACCTGGTGTTCCTGGTTTCATCACAGAGTCAGCTCATCAGTTTTTTCCCAACAGATCCGCTCACTGAATATCGTCCCCAAATCTCATCTGGTCCATCATTCATTTCTAACTGCTGCACTCTGTTGTAAAACACACAAACCCCGTGCAGAGGGCTGACTGTGAAAACACATTTTGAGAGCGTACCAAAGGGAAAAAAAAAAGGGAATGATGGGGCTCTGTCTTGCGCTCGTTACTCCCTCCTTCGCTCTGTCTCCTCTGTTTTCTGTCTCTGTGCTCTTTATGAAATGTTCGTCCTTGTTTTCCTCCACTTTGTCGCACTAAAAACAGACGATTGAACCAGGCCTCCGGATTTGAGATGGACCAGGATGTACACAACCATGCACACACACACACACACACACTGATAAACATGCGCACACACATCAGGATGTCATTGTAATTAGACTACAGAGGGCCAGACGACTGTGCTATGGATGACTGGCTTCAACTAAGTGGGCAATAGGCTGATCCATTTGACAGAACTGGGTTAAGAAACATAGTCCCTCCATTTTGTCCAGTATGAAGTCTCAGACGTGCTGCGAGCAGAGAACAGAGAGGGTTAAACTTTCTTTTGGCAGGTCCTCGATAGATTTGCTAATCTGTTTTTCTCAGGCTACTCGGAGCTAAAGCGCTGTGTGCTCTTTAAATTGTATTCCTGATTGCTTTGAGATCACTCAGAGGTTAAACCGCATGTGTCTTCCCAGGGCGGCCAGGCAAAGAGGATAAGGAGGCTGAGGAAGGTGTGGTTCCCTCAGCAGGCGGGGATGGTGACACCCGTTTGGCAGCCGTTTCCACGCCGCCCGCTAAGCTCCCAACACCGTCCCCGCCACCGAGCACAGGTGAGCAAACAAATCCTTTTCCAAGTAAATAAACACTGCAACCTCGCTTAGGAGTCCCATCTCCTCTAAGCATGTGTTTGTGCTGCTGTGCTGTTGGGAGGACGGCTAAAAGACGGGATGCTGTTTGTTTCGTAAGCTGTCCTGGAGCTGTTTGAATATCAGTAAATCTGTCAGAGGACTCGGAGAAACAATTACCCTGCATCCTTTGCCTGAAGGCCCTAATTGCTTCCAACGGGAGCAGAAAACTGCTCTTTCAAGCTGTGACTCAGGAGAACAGGAGACACGGGGAACAATGTGATGAACAAATATTTCCCTGAACTGTCTCTTGGATTAATTGTTATCGATCTGACGGCAATAACTGCCTTTAAGAAACCTTAAACGGCGCACCAGTAAAGCTGCTGGCCAGCAGAGTACTTGAAGCTGCTATTTTGAAATCATGAAGGCACATTTTATAGATGTGGGATTTATGACCTGGTTAGAGCTTACAAAGACATTGGGAGCAAGTACAGACTGATGACAGATTAAATCAAGGGTGCCAATATTTTGTTATTTAGGGTGCCTTTTTATTGATTTTTCATTTGCATATTAAAAATCTTGTATAATTTATTTACACTTGCTATGGTGGATTTACCATGCATTGTATATTTTTAACATTTTACAAACACATAGTTGAGCTCTGTACTTTTTAGCAGATAGACTGAATAGTGTATTTTTGGGGACTATTTTCAGCAGATTAATACACGGTCCGTAGGAAGTCTTGATATGTAAGCCTTTAAGATAAGATGGAAATGAAGGAACATTTTAACGCAGTGCACTAGTGTGGGTCATTGAGCTTTAAAAGTGTTTTAAATAATGTTTTAATAGTTTCTGGGCAACAAAATATAGAATATCATTAGACTTTTCATTCAAAAGTAAATCTGACTTATTATCCGAGTAAAAATCCATATACAGTATTCGTCTATCATATATATCAGTCCTTCATCCTGAACTTGATTTCTGCTTAAATATGTCTATTAAAAGATTCACTTTCAGCCCAGTTCACAGGAGCAGATGTAACCCACATTACTTCGCCCAAAATAGCAGATGTTGTCAAGTGATTTTCAAAAATAGACCTGTCAAATGTGGCACTCCCTGACGACGGGTCGCTACGAGGCTCTCTGGCTTGATGTGTCACGAGTGAGTGAGTGAAACAATAATGTCGGTAGTCTGTCTGTCTGCCATTTGAAGGTGTCCTCCCTAAAGCAAAAATCTGTTGTCAGAGATGTACATAAACAACCTTGCAGTTATCGTACAAGCTCTCCCATTTACTTTAATGTACCCACAGCACGTGCTTTTGCATAAAATGTAGCTATTTCTGAAGCAGGTGAACACTCAGTCTCACATTTCCCAACACACACAGCCGGCTCCTCCTCAGTATGCATGATCTAACTTCTCTGTGAGCTCCTACTAAATTGCTTTTTCTGAGGTGAGCCAAATTGAAAATGAAGGCAATCAAATAAAAACTACTTGGAGCTCTCTCGGTTTCGTGATGCAGAAATCGACACGCAGCCAATTAAGCACGCGTGTGTGTCTGTGGGGTTGTTGCCCATGTAACATCAGAGGAATCCTTCACCTTTATTACCTCAGCTGGTCTACAAGTTGAGGTGCCTTAGGTAAGATCTTTCCAGATTTACGAGCAAACCCCAAAGAAATTAAAACATAAATATAGCCCCTGTGCACTAATAGTGTTTCCACTGAGTCCTAAATGAAAGTTTTCTCACAAGACATGATCTGTGAAGCAAGTTGTGTAATGTGGGTTTGCTGATTTTCAGATTATTAGTGCTCATTCATCTTTTAGACTGTGTGCTTTTGCTCAGAATTAATAATTAAATGAATCGTCTCAAGACAGCTCCGGGATCATAAGTTCTTTAGATTTATAGTTATATCAAATATTCACAGTAATCATCACTTATTAGCTGCAGGCATTATGAAAGTGGAGCTAAATGTAGAATATTGCCATGTTGATCACACGAAACCTCGATGCTGATGATTTTTAGCCATGCTATCCTAGCCCACAATGCTATTAAAAAAAAGTCAAAGTTTTGAAGCCGGGAGTTTTGGATTTTAGCCGTCATCATCTTGGACTTCTTGCAACCAGTGGAGTCGGCCTCTGTTGGCCATTAGAAAGAATACACATTTAAGATTTTATCAGAACTGGCTTCACTTTTCAGGCCTGGAAGTTATGCTCACTTTTCTTATATGGTCTCTGTAGGGATAGCAATGTATAATGTCTCCGGACTGAAATATTTCAGTAACTACTGAGACAGTGGAAACAAGTTGTAAACACAACTTATCACTTTTTAAGTTGATGCGGTGAAATTGCCATCAAACGGTTGCATTTAATATTTAAACATTTAGCCAAACATCCTGTTTTTTTTCCCACATATCGAACTGATGTCACTCTTTTTACCTCTCAGATAATGTTAACAGACACTTTGCTGTCTGTCTGCTGTAGTTGTGTCTACTGTCCCTTGCTTGGGAGACTTGTTCCCACAGGAATGTGTCAGATGACCGAGCAGCATGCAGTGGAACGTAACGCTCTGATCCGTCCTTGTACTGAAGCCACCACATACCAAACCCTTTGCAGTTGCGCTCTGCTGGCCCGACAGCTCAGATTTGATCATTTATCGACTTGAGCGAGGCGACAAAACACAGGACTCGATACCCATCACGTTTTCCACTCAGAGGCATTCAAATCATCATCATCATCGCCCTGGAAAGTAAACAAATAGGCTGACAAGTCATTGACGCAACGCCGTGCTGAACCACACCTACTTTATCGGTGGGCCTCTTCGTTCAAAATGCCTGCAGCCTCGTGTTTGTTTTACACTTGAGCCACATTTCCCACACAGCTACTATCTGTTTTGATAGGGCGACACTGTCAGTGCACTCATACAGTGTCTGTTAGAGGACTGACATATTTAAGGCCTGTAAAGCAAGGCAGCAATATGGTCCAATCCAGATCTCAAATTCTACTTGACCATGAAATTTATTAGACATTCATGGTTTCATTCATGATGAATCCTTATGGTTTTGCATGACAAAATCTTGGATGATTAGTCATGAAATTCTATATTTTAAATATTACTAATGCTAATTATCCATTGAAATGCATAGTATAGAATATGTATAGCATATATTCAAATGTCGATCGTTTTGGCATTAACATTTAGCACAGCTGTGGACATAATTTGTTCAGTTAGAAGGATCAAATGGTCAAAAAGAGTGAAAATATGTCTTCAACTTAATCTGCTCAGTCTGATGAGTAGTCCAAAACTAAAAGCTACTCTATCTACAGTGACATAAAACAAAGAAAATATCGGTCTGTCGCAGAGAACCAAGAAATATGTGTTATTTTTGGTGAATTGTTTCAGAACTATTTCACATTTGAAATAAATCCTGAAAGAGTTCCCAACACCTCAGGACACTGCTGTGATTCTAAATCAACCACGGTGTTTTTAATCAGTCATTCCCTCTGGACAAATTAAACCTCAGTATGGAACAGGATGTTTACGCTGACTTAATGGTTGTACTGTTTGTACTTTCACGCAGCAGGTTGTGAATGTGCAGAACGCACAGACTGATGTTCACACATCTGTCTAATCTTCCTCTCTGACATATTTGTTCTTAACAACGTAGTCTGGCACAACGCTGAAGGATCATAATGAGAAT
>JBAJHX010000002.1:6321274-6350618 GCA_037176925.1 Amniataba percoides | reverse complement strand
GAGGGAGAGGGGGGGGGAGAGAGAGAGAGAGAGAGAGAGAGAGAGAGAGAGAGAGAGAGAGAGAGAGAGAGAGAGAGGGTAACGGTGGATACGATGCAGGGAAGGGCGGAGAGGGTGTTGTCGGCGGTGCGTGTTTTAGCGATTCAACATTTGGTCACTCTTAGATTGGGTATGTCACGTACGTCTCTCCCGCTCAGTAAAGCCGCTTCTCGTAGCTGTGGGAGGAAAATAGGATAAAATCAGTGCTTAATCTAATGTAAGTCAGTATTGCTCACATGCATATATCTGTTACATGGTTTTTGAATGCATTTGGTAGGTAACTGCTAAACTGAACCTGCACAAGAGCTAAAACTGGAGCAAGGTGAAAGATATAGCATTTGTCCCTTTTCATAAAGATAGAAACTAATCTTGCCTCTGCTAGTCGAGCTAATGGTAATGGAAATTTTAAAAAAGCTAAAAACTTCCTTATTTTCTTCTCTTTCTATGTTACTTTCTTGCAGTGACAGAGCAAGTTTATTTTCCAGTGCATAGTTTGCATGTCAACACCTAACAGGAAGTACAGTGGTGTTGGAGCCAAGCTGTATCTTAGCAACGTAATAGATTAAATCGTTTATGAGCCAACAAAGAAACTGCAGGTTAGAGTTCCAATTCATGCTTCTTTCACTGGCATATGAGATGACCTGCTCTCACTGTAACAACAGACACTGTTGTTTCTACCTCTGCAGGCTGTGTTTTTTGCTTTGGGAACAAATAATAGAAGCAACGAGAGCTTTTAACCTTCGATTAATCCCTATGGACAAGTCAGCACATTCTAATCTTACGGTTTTGTTATGGAAAGAGTCCAACTATTTGACTTAATGCAACAAATGTGTGTGTGTTTTTTTGGTGTGTGTTTTTCCACTTACGAGTGGAGTCCATGAACTCCTCCCTCAACCTGTGCAGACATGGTCCTCTTTTCAAACTTCAGCTCACCAGAGTACATCATGGAACTGACGAAGGCAGAAACATTGGAAAGCATAATAAACATAAAAGTAAACATTTATATTGTAAGTAGTAATCTGCTCACACATTCACACAACTCACCGGAGGACAGACAGACTCTTTGCCCCGATGTCCTGGCAGCCGTGTTGGATACCAGCTATCAGGTAAGGTACAAACTTGTGGATGGAGCCCTTGTCCTGGACCGAGCCAGACACACCCTGGGCTACCTTCACCTTGTCTCCCTCACTGTGGATACACATTAATCAATATCACAGCACTGCAAAAAGCACTCTTGGAATCTGCCTTTTCACTACTCTTGGCCTCGCTCATACCTAAAGTAGCGTTTCTGGCTGCTGGTGCTCTTCTCCATAGCGTCCAGGGAGCCCATACCACGGTACTTTTTCAGCCGCACACCGTCTGAGAAGAAGTACTCTCCTGGAGCCTCAGTCGTTGCCGCTAGCAACGAGCCCATCATAACTGGAATGGGAGACAGGAGAGACTTATTTATGTTCTTGTATTACCCATTACTTATGCTCCTTGCTGGTATGATAAACAGCTTTGTTGTTAGAAAGATTTTTCTGAGAAGGAGAAGCTGTATGAAATATGACCATTAGATAAGGCTTTTTTCACCCCCCACCACATTCTTTATGTCATAATCTTTTGAAATCTCACCGGTCGACGCGCCAAGAGACAGAGCCTTCACCACGTGGCCCACAGTCTGGATGCCTCCGTCAGCGATGACTGGCACGCCGAAACGCCTGGCGTATTCTGCTACCTTGTACACCGAGGTCCCCTGGGGCCGCCCACATGCCATGACTGGAAGGCAGAAAACATATGCAATGCGACTGCCATGGAAACAAGTCGGGTAAAAAAAAACATGTCCTATCAGACCGAGAGGCAAGTATAAAAATCTGCAGCTATTTTGTTGGTAACTGCAAGAGATATTATGGGATATGATTTGGTTCATGGCCTTTGGCTGCAGTGGTTCTCGCATGTTTTTGTCGATGAACGTGACCCAGTCTGAGAATCAGAGGCCGGTCCCCATGGCAACCCAGAATGGGGCCTTGGCAGATCACCATGACAACTAGGAGTGGTCTCAGGGTATCTGTTACCGTTAGCAACTGATGGCCTTTTCTTCTCACTGTAGCTCATAGCCAGATTAGGAACAGGTACAACTAGGACTAATGTGCTACAAATGTATGCTTCCTCTTCCCAATTTATTCTTTTCCCTATTTTTAAAAACTGATATATCAAATTTTATTATTATTTTTCATTTTAACCTCGTACTCTATATTAACCATTTACATACAATAAAATGCCATTACTTTTTTTTCCAGGACTCAAATATTGAATAAGAGAGACATGCGGCATTGAAACAGAAGGTGAGTACCTTCCTGTGTGATGCAGATGGAGCCGCAGCCCATCCCGACTCTCAAAGCGTCGACACCGGCATCGATCAGATTCTTGGCCTGGGCTGCTGTAACAACTGCAGAGATAAGAAAAGAACAAAAAGGTCAGTTAAACTGTGGGGGTCAGTCAACTACCATATTTTGCTGACGCTGATGAGGAAGCTACAAAACAAAACAGGGAGTGCTTTGTGTGCAAAAATCAAAGTGGATGACAAGCCATTTATTTTAACTGATTAACAGAAGAAACAACACCAGCATGCTCAAGTGCTTAACAAACTCACCGTTGCCTCCCACCACTTGCAGGTCAGGATACTTCTGTTTAATATAATTTATCATGTTGATCTGATACACTGAGTTGCCTTGTGAAGAGTCCTAGAAATGCAAAAAATGTCACAATTTAAGCACAATTATGCTGATTCAGCAGTCTTAACAGATATTTCTGGTTAAAGAATGAAGGAATACATACACTTTGCATATTAGAAAAACATATTTCAACAACTTAAACCTCTGATGTACATTTACAGATGTATGTATATATTATATTTATATCCAATAAAGTTATAATATGTTGAGTTATGTTGATCAATGGCTCTATTCTTTTACACTCTCTCAAAGTATCACTATGCTATTATTGGTCTTCTCGCCTACACTTCCACCATCGAAAACACCCACCAGTACAACGACATCCACCCCAGCCTGCACTAACAGGTCCAGTCTGTATTTATCGTCCTCCCTGGTGCCGATAGCAGCGCCACACAGGAGCTGTTTGCGTGAGTCTTTGGAGGCAAGCGGGTAGTCTCTGTTTTTCTTCAGATCTGTCCTGGCAATAATGGCCACCAGCTCGTCGTTGTTATTTACGATGGGAAGCTTGCCTGGTTATGGTGAAAGTGAAAGTGAGGTTATTAAATTACATGTAAGAAACCCTGCTAGAGAAAGCTGCCGTCTCTGTTATTCACCTTTTTTACTGCGCTGCAGAATATCGTTGGCTTCTTTCAGCGTAACACCAGCTGGAGCCACCACCAAGTCCTCCCTCTTTGTCATGGCCTTTGAGACGACAATCACAGAGTCGGTATGAAAATAACCAAATGAGTGAACGCATTTAAACTGATGGGATACACAGTGGGAATACACACCTCCTCCAGAGGTTTGTCATGGTCTTTCTCGGAAAGGAAGTCGATGTCTCTGGAGGTGACGATGCCCACCAGTTTGCTGCCCATTTTGCCTGTCTCTGTGACAGGAATACCAGAGAAGCCGTGTCTTACTTTGGCTTCAAACACATCTCCAACTGTGTGGCGCGGACTCATCACAACTGGATCTGTGATAAAACCCTGCTCAAACCTCTGGAAACGAAGAGAAATCAAATGTTATGTTATTTTCTCTTTGTTCTCTTTTCTCCTATGTGTGCAAGGCAGGATTAGCGGCGCAAATCAAAACACCACACGCTGCACATACAACAGTAAACGCACATTAATAAGCAAACACAGTAACCAACAAAGCAAAAAACACACAAAAACCCAAACAAACAAAACACATGTGGAAGACAATTACCATAGCCTATACAGGGACAAGACAAGAAAGGTTTCATGTGAGAGTTCAGTTAGATTTATTAAGAACTGTCCTTTGGGTGTGTCTGGTAAATTTGTACAGCCATGCAAGTGTGAAATGGTCACGATGACAACACTTCTACCACTCTAACACAACTAAAAATCACACGATTAATGAGCATTTTACTACAAATTGCTGGATAATCATCGTTTACCTTAACCTTGCGGACCTCATTGGCTTGGAATTCTGGTGTGCAGTTGTGGTGAATGATGCCAATACCTCCCATGAGCTACCAAAAGGAAATCACAAAAGGAAAAATGTGTTTTTCAAATTAAGAAATTAATGAAATCCAACGCTCTCTCATTAACTACAGAAACTTCTTACCGCCATTGCAATTGCCATGGCTGACTCTGTCACAGTGTCCATGGGGGAGGAGATGAGAGGGGTCTTCAATGTGATCTTCCTGGTCAGTGCTGATGTCAGGTCCTGAGACACGAAAATGTACATGATGATGTCTTAATGATGATGTGTCTGTTGTTTTGCATATGAACCACCAGGGGGCAAACTAAACTTGACACATTCAACGTACATTTGTGTCCTCAAGTGGGTTATGTGTTTCAGTAGGTTCGACTAACACAGAACCTCAAATGACGGAGAGGCAATGAAGGCAATTTAAGAGGATATAAAAAACCTGTACGTGTATATTACAAAGGCTGTTTGAGGAAAGATACCCAATTTCTGTTTTCAATTGTTATTAGAAACATCTGCACACTAATTCAAACGTCTGGCACACCAAAAACACACTGTCCTTCCTCTATGGAAGAGAAACCTGACACTGTCTGGAAAATGGAAATGAGCCGTGCACTAATGTATCTGCACAAGCCACATTTAACGTTCACATCGTTCTGGTTCCCACAACAGCCAGAACAGTTTTTATTATCTTCAGCTGTGTTTGTGTAAAAATAATGACATTCCTTGAACATGGGAAACCAGCAAAGAAGTTACACTGCGTCCAACTTTTCACTCCTTATCTGTGACAGACGTAACTATGGAGGCTTTTCTCAGGGGGCCACTGTGAAGGTAAGAACTGCATATCCATTTAGAGGGCACAACTGCACCACCCTGCTAAATTCAACTGAGAGTTAAGAGAGAATGTCAAGAACATCACGAGCCCAAAGAATTTCCCACAACAGTTCCAAGCACACTTGGAACCTCTTTGCGTTTCTAACACCTTGCACAGCAGCAAAAACTGGAAAGTATACTGCGAATGTCAGTCCGGTCCAATGAGCCGCCATGTGGACATGAACTACTCCATTTAAAGTTGTGACTGAGGCCAAATGTGGAAGCATTTGTGTTATTCAAGCTTGAATGGGCTCACTATCCAGTGAAAAACTAGGGCAAGACCAAGGCTCTGTAGAGACAACTAACCCATGGCAACATGGCGAGAGGCAGACAAGCATCTCACACAACAACGAGAGCCCTCTTTAACTCTGAAGGCAATAGGGGGAGATTATGGATATCAATTAAATTAAAACCCTCTGAGATGTACGAAGCAGAAGAGAGGGATTTCATCTAAAGCCCCGAGATTAACTCTCCCGTCATCTGCTGCAAGAGGTGGATGAGCAACCGACCAGACACAAATGTAAACACAAGGGTGAGGGAGCAGCCAGTGGGTGACCACATTGGACAAAAATAGCAAGGCAGCAGGGAGAGAAGAAATGATGCAGACAGTTTAAAAAAAAAGACAGGCAAAAACAAGGTTGTTTTCAAAAAGCTGCGATTCTAAAATGGAGCCTGTAGTGGAGAGGTTTGTTTGAGGAAATTCAAACGATGCCACTGTAATAAGCCTGATGGTTAAAGAAGCGGCTCTGCCAAGAACGGTCCGTCTGCTGACACTGCCACGTTGTACGTTTGTCATCACAGGGTGTGTGTGTGAGAAACTGTAGAAACATAAGCTTGTCCTCCCAAATACCCAGAACAGCCTTTACTCATGACAGTCATAACATGACAGTTACTTGCAACAATTCTCTGAAACAATAACATCAGTCCTGTTACCTTTTTGTACTCTCAAATATGTCTTTCACACATACGGCGTACTCACCACTTCGTCTGAGGTAAAGTCGATGAAGCCAGGTAAAATCAGGAAGTCACTGAAAGACATAAGCAAAATGCAAGGTAAGGGGCTGATGCAACTTAGCACATTTGTGAGGTTTAAAGCATCTGCACGCACACCGTATTAAAAATACCAGAACCTAAAGACATGACTAAATATTTTTAACAAATTCCACTAAATATCTCCAAGTGAAGGAGAGAAAATGTTTTAAAATGATATGAGATCACATCAATATTAAACAATGTCAAAGGAATAAATATTTGTTTGATATTTAGTTTGTTTAGTTTAATAAGATCTTTCTACTCATTTCCTGAATTACAAAATATAAGTGGCATAGTGGTCAAGTACAGACACTGAGTGTAGCTGGGTGCGTCATGTACTTGGTAAATTAAAAAAAAGGAGGAAAAAAGCTACAGTCGACCTCTTTCAGCTCTTGGCCTGTATAAACACAATGAAGAGGTAGAGCGAGATGAGTGGGGGAGCAAGAGCTAGACACACAAATGCTGTGTTTGTTTTTCAACCAGAAGGCTGTAAGTATTTTGTGGTTTTTGCAGATGGGTGTGAAAACAGGCAGGGGACAGATGGAAAGATGGAGGAATAAGGGAGGCTTTGTATGCCTCGGAGCATTGGAGGAAGCGGGGGGGGACTACAGAGCGAGAGAACATGAAACAGGTAGACACGAGCAGTACAGGTGGACATAACACCATCTAAATGAGAATGGGGGTTGAGATTAAAAGGTGGATCTGTTAACAGGTCTTCGCTGCCTCAGCATGGGCGGGGGTGGAAAAGGAAGGTCTGAAATAGTCTCAACAGGCGGGACGCTGCAAGGGAGGGGTCCAGTTTGTCTCCACTCACTTTAGAGGCCAAAACACCCACAAACGTCAACGTGGGGACGAACAGAAACATCTGCCAGCATTTAGCAGCAGCCGCAAAGCTCGGCTGCAGCACACAGGCTTCATCTACTGACACGGCTGGCGTTACACCACCTTTGGTTTGCTTTGCATGCTGAAGAAAACACTGGCCTGGTGATGCCTGATTATGGTTTTCATTTGAATGTTAAATGTAGACAAATGCCAGATGCTAAGCGGGAGTGTTTCAGAGTGCAAACAAAAGGCCACAACTAGTCTTCCCCTGCTTGTGCAGATCCTCATCCTAGTCCAGGCTGATAAAAAGGAGAATCTGCATCATAGTACAACATGCCCACACCCACAAAAAAACATCAAAAGCATCTGAGAGCATGGCACCCAGGGCTTTGTAAATGTAGCAGCATGTTTAACACGGTGAATCTTGATGAACAACATCTGTAAGTCTGCGTCACATCACTTAGGTTGGTTTGGCTGCCAAAGAAGCTGCCAGATGACTATTATTATACTACAGTTATCTGCAGGAATTTATTTACTACAGTAGCTCTGTCCTAAGTGTATCATCAGTGGATCATATTGAATTATGATTTAAATGGGTGTTGTTCTGGGCTTTGCAAGTAAGGCTTTAAAAAAGTAAAGACAGATTTTATGGTAATTGGTGAAAAAGTAGTATAAAGGGCATTTTAAAATTAAAAGGAACTCTGGTCTGTTTTGTCTACATGTACGAAATACAGTTCATAACATTCCTTCATAACGCACAGTTACAGCTAAGAAATCATCTGTCTATAGTAAGGCAAAAAGTGGTGTACCTTCACTTTTCAAAGTTGTTGACAGAAGGACGGAAGCGCAAAAGCAGATGTGATTAAGACAGCATGTTTACAATCACACCCAGGATGTGATTTCTAGACCCGATTCAAGCTCACAATTCAGCAGGAAGCCGTTACTCACACAAGGTTTCTGTCTTCCTCTATCTATGTTTCACTTTTGCTTGGTTGCCCTTTCTTTTTCCTTTAACTAAAAGAAATGCAAAAAACAAACAAAAAAAACAAACCTCAAAAGATAAAATATCTTAGCAATATCCTAACATAACTGTATTTTCACATCCAGTTCCTGTCAAGTGCATTGGAGGGAGTGTATAAGTGTGTAATTGACAAGTATCAAAGATACACGGGGAAAGTGGTCCAAAAAGTTAAACCTGCTTCAGAGAAAAATAGTAAAAAAAACTAAAGTCACACCTGAATTAGATAGGCACTGAGACTGTGGGGAAAAATCTTGAAAAAGAATGATGCATGACTCTTTCACCCTAAAAGCAACCTCATCGACCCCAATTCCCCCTGGTATCCACATGATGTCAATTCAGGAAATCATGTGCCAAACTTTCCTTTGGTCGTGATGCGCTTCATTACAGTGTGGAGAGGTTATTCAATCACACACGGACACACTCAAGCGCCATTACGTTTTCAATTTGATTAGCTTCTGCAAAGCAGGAGTAGCTTGATTAGAGCCAAGAATTTGGTGGACTGTCAGCTGATGAAACCTTGAATTACCTAATTTGTTGTGCTGATGATGATGATGATGATGCAGCATGGAGAAGTATCTAGCAGATATCATCTAAAATAATACATTAACTAATGGTCTTTGAGGCAACGCTGAGAGGGCATCTTAAGCATTGATTGTAGTGGTTGTTGGGATATGTGGTAAACATATTCAAGGGTCAAAGCACCGTGATGGATTTAGGAGAAAGTTTTAGATTAGAAAATGCGAGGAAAGAGGAAATGTCATCCTTCTTGATGTCCAACAACCACTACAATGGAATAGCACAATGCTTTGCTTAATATAATTTGTGTTTCAGAAAATAAAAAAATGGTGATTAATAGAGAAAGAAGAAAATCATTTCAGTCAAAATGCATGATGAGTTTGAATACAAAGCATGTCTCGTTTGACACCAGAATGCTTACCAGAGGTTAAGTGAGAGGTTAGAAATTAGTGATTAACTAGTCTTTATCAAAGTGATTGTAAGAAAGGACACGAGCTGTTCTGTCATGCGTGCTGCACTCACAAAACAGTTTGTGCACTTTGATGGTTAGTTTAAGTTAATAAAGAAGTTATGTCCACTGGAAGCAAATTTGATCCCCGTGACCAAGATCAGGTTGAGTATTATCCAACAAGCCCTCCATTTATCGTTTGCATTCATACACCTTTCATGACACCGGATTGAGGTTTTGGTATTGTTTGTAACAACCAAATTAAGGTTGCTTTAGAAGCACGGTCATTTGCTTCCTCCTTATGAATTCACTATTCGGAGAGACAAAAGGATTTTTGACAGTACAGTTTCAAAACAGTTTGAAGAGGACTGTTTTACTCACTTGTAAGTCAACCCATCTCCTTTAGAGCATAGCTCTTCAGCCGTATGACCATCGGAGACAACGCACTGTTGGTCTGATCTGCTGATTCAAAATGTGTTGGCCATTACAAAGCACTACTACGTACACCTCACCCACCACTGCGCGAGGTGAGGTTTTAAAATCAGGAGACCTTACTTTTAATTCAATTTAATTACAACGATTTTTCGGTAAATAGAGAAATCACAGTTTGTAATGCAGGGAAACTTACTTGTATGTAAGGCCATCTCCGATGGAGAAGAGCTGCTGAGCTGAGAGTCCGTCTTCAGGGACGTAGCCTGTACCACCGCTGATTAAGTAATCCGCCATGCTGCCAAATGACAAGTAGAGGAAACTTCAATGAACTGTGCAGGTTGAAGAGAACTACGTTTGGCGAAAGACAGGAAAGTCTGCAGGAACACTATCTGTCCACGTTGCTAACAGAGCTTCAGTGACCTTCTCGCAGGAAGACATAACCATGGCAACATCAACATCAACATCCCCCCCACCCTCCACCCTCCTCCAGCCAGATGTGAGCCAGGGCGCCTGCGTGGCAGGTGCAAGATGCAACTGCTTCCTCTGCTTGCAAAAACAAGCCATTTATCATCCAGTAATGAACGTGTAACGATGTTGCATATAATTGTTTTTTGTATTTGTTCAGCTTAAGATTCAGTCTGAAAGATTAACATAAGGTAAGGTAACATAAAGTGCCACAAAAACACAATATGCAGCTGTTAATTGTGACTGTGCAGGGAGAGGGACAAACAGAGCTCATTTTCTCTGTGTGCATTTGAAATTATAGGAACGTCTTTCTCAACTAAGCATAAATTAAGTGTAAGAGATGAATAGCGACACAGCAGGATGTGGTCCCCACAGCAAGCAAAATACGGCCTGGTGACCCACTAACATTTAACTGAACTGCTCTCTTTTTTTATACAGGGGTGGATACTGCCAATGTAAAAGCATATTAACGGAAACATCGCCCCAAGAGGAACCTACTACTCTCAAAATGCCTCTTTGCCTCAACTGAGGCGGCGAAGTCCAGCTAGTTGTACTGGCTCTGTGACCTAAATTGCCTTATCAGTCACTAGCAAACATGCGCTGCTACCACCACACACCCATAGTTATCAAAACACACTGCACAGACCAGCCTCTGTTGTTTGTAGGTATACACACACACACAATAAATAGACATATATATTCATCCTTGGTGCTGATATTCCAAGCTGCATATCATATCTCTCACCTCAGAGGTCCATTAAGTACTCAGATCACTGTGTTTTGAGAAACTAACATACCAACCGAGCAACATCAGGTCAATAACATTTTGAGAAGTGGTTTGCATTTTCAGCCACCATCCATCACCACCATGAACTATGTGGGGTTAAAAAGAGCAGTAAAAGTTGAAATTTCTCTTAAAATAAGTGATATTTTGAGAGTTCAACACATGCCGAATTGAAGAGGAGCCTCTTTGATACACTACAAGATAAGAATATAAATATATCCCAAATAAGGGCCCTTTGAAAACAGAAACGACGCTATTTTGGCTGATTTTTAAAGGGAGTTTGGTGTCGCTGCTTTCAGACGCCACAGCATGTGCGTACTTGTACGTGACGTACTTTAGGTTGACCTGACGTAACTTATCGAGCTGATGGAGTTAAAGTTAAATTGAATAACAAGAGAGTAATATAAACAAACAAAATTTAAAAAAAAACATCATAAATTATCTATTTATATAGTCACAACAAACTGGGCAGGAGGAGGGTAGGACGCACCGTTATTTCTAACAGATGACACTTAACCTGCAAAAAAAATATCGACATAAATTATACATTAACACAAAAAATATTAAACAAAACCTCTTATAAATGATTAGTGCGCATTTGATGCAAAACAATGCCTCACAAGCACAATTTCCGCCCTTTTAAACGCAATATCCACCTTACCTCGTTAACATATGTGTGAATAAATTAGCAAATATCGACGCCAGCATAAAAACTAACCATGCATGTGCATCTAGAGGCTTTAATGCTCCATCCGAGTGAGCCCAGGTGAACTTTTTTTCAGACAGACAATGAGAGCTGCCTCCAGACTGCGCTTACACTTGCAGACATGTGGGAACAGCAGTTAGCATTTAGCATTAGCAGCGCCCGCTATCTGTGGCTTCACCCACGCTAAAAACGCCCCAGGTGACTTTTAAAAGCGACCTTCCTCGCATTTGCATTACAACACAGCCTGGCAGGTGTTTTAAGCTGTCTGGCTTCCTAATAAGCTCAACCCAAGACCTCTCCTTCCCTTCATTGACAGCGAATAATGTTAGCTAGCTACCTGGATGAGCTGATGCCCACGTTGACTCAAAGGGAAGCAACTTTCCAGCAAGTCAGACTGGGAAGAAAATTAAGAAAATAATTAAAATAAATACAAAAGACAGAGAAATAACCCACAAACCTCGAAAGAGAAAGTTGGGGCGTGAAAGCAGCTTGGCGGCTCCAAAATGTAAAAGTGCAGCTGGGCAGTAAAGTGAATGAGAAGTGATTGCCTGTCGCAGCAGACAGTGCGTGTTGCTGTTATGTACCAGCAGCGTCACATCCCTTCTCCTCCTCACAGAGGCGGGCTCAACACTGCAGAGAGGCACCAGGGACCAAACTCTGCATCTGGGGTCACATTCAACTTTTACTACATGGACCCCCTTCTAATTCCTAACTTGGTCTTAAGGATGAATCTGATCAGTCTGCTCTGCATCTACTCAAAAGTAGATTCAATATTTTTTCTGATTTGTCATGTGCACTGCAACTGTATGGATCTAATGCAAGTGTAAGAAATATAAAAGGGACCGGAAAAACAGGACTTAGATTCCTACTATGTGTACACACCTTTGACTGTAGCAGCAGTACATATGCCTGCTCAGTAATAATGTTGCATAGTGAGTAGTAGTAGCAATACTAATTGTAATAATAATCATAATAATAATGATCTTTTTATATACACATATATATAGTGCAAGTGCTTTGACAGACAGTAGGACACACAGACACCCAAATGCAACAGAAGAATTATTATAAATAAAAACAGAGAATAAAAGCTATTAAAAAAACATGATAAAAGACTATAAAATGACTTAAAGTACTTTCTGCTGATAAAACTTTGGTACTTTTACTCATTTTGAAAGCAGGACTTACTTGAGATGGAGTGTCATTGCTAATTTGACTAAATTAATGTAGTGTTGTAATGGCAGTTTCAGCTTTTCTGTCACACAGTCAATAGATGAAATATGACAGCAGACCTATTTCCTTTTGTGCGTATCAATCGCCATCCCAAAACTGAAACATTCATGCTTCAATTTTCCGTAAGGGAAACACAAATCACATCTTACTCACATGATAGCTGTTGCAAGGAATGTGCAGAGGAATGGCTTTATTGTCTCTTTTTTGTCGGTATACTTACTTAATACTATACTACACTAAACTATATATAGGTGCTGCTTTCAGTTCGATGTGCAGTAAGTATTTGGTGAGGAAACAAAAGCAAGTTCAACCAGTTTTTAGAGAAGGCATTTCTACTTCAGGTTGTACTAAGGAAACACGAGGTCACTGAGCAGTGGGTGAAAAGTAGAACACATATTTTAAAACTTGTATCTTAAGTTGCTGCGAAATGTAATGAGTACAGTTTTATTCATCAAGCAGTAGTTTGTCTAAAAAGCATTGCCAAAGGTCACTCAGTGCACTCCCTCACAGTCACTTTTACTTCGTGGCAAAGAGAGGCAACATAAACCTGCACACACAGACATGCGCCACCTCTTTTCCGGCATGCAAGCGTGCACACGTGTGCACATTCACGCTGCTTGACAGAATGTCATCGAGCGGTCAGCTGCAACAGGAGCTGGCACGAGTTTTTTTTTTATATTGGTTTCTCACAACTAAAAATACTTTCAATGCCTCTCCCACGACTTCACGGAGCAGAGGATCAGGATAAAATATTTCCCTACCGATAAAGGTTTTGCTCTGTGTGCTGCCAACAAAAGGAAGCACATGATTTATTCCACTGTTACTATATCAACTGCAAAAAAAGAGCTTTTGCTTTCTAGCTTGCTTTCATAACTTTGTAGGTTTTCTGGCAGAAGTGTGGTTGCCTTAAAGTATTTTGCATGTAGAAACTCAACCAATGACAATTTGACAGATACTGGAATATCAGCCAAATATAATATGAGTGATATAAAGGCAATCTTATGTAAGTTTAACTTGCGGGGTATTGTCTACAGATGCATGGAATAGTTAATCCAGCTTTTAGGTTGCACTGGGGTTGACCATATTGAGTTGTATATTGATTATTTCTTATTGTCCTGATATTGAACACATTAGAGAACCATGTGGTCTTTCCTGTAACCCAATATGCTCCATAGTCCTCTTGTGTTCTATATTAATCTTGAGTTCCTAGATCTGTTTGCCAAGGTGACTCAGGGGATCTGTTTCCCACTCTGTGTTTGTGTCAATTTAAATGTGGGTCATTGCAGATATGGGTCAGTGGTTCCTTTATGCTCTGTAGCTATTCTGAGCAGTTGATTCAGTCGTGTTTATCCTCCCTGCAGCGTGCCGCTCGCTCCTGCCTTGATGTTGCAATGCTTCAATTGCCAGTGTGCACAAGGGGCAGAGGGGCTATGGTAAAAAAAAAAAAAAAAAAAGCACCTGACATCTTGAGATAAACCATTGTTTGTTGTTTTACCATCTGCTCAGAAGCAAAAAAAAATGTTATCTACAGACACAAATCAAAAGTGAAGACGCCCATCCAAAACAAGGTATTTACCTTCGAGGGCATTTGCAAACTGATCTGAATTCAAGTGTGTGCCTGAACATGTAAGCTGACCCGACAGCATTAAGTTAATTTACATGTGCAGCCTTATGAAAGCACAGTCAGTAGAAGGAAAGCATCAGTGTCAGAGGCTTGCATTGGAATTTTTTTAAAAACTGGATATTTGTATTGAGGTTTGAATTTAGTCTGTTCTTCATCTTGCTTTCCTAAATTTGTTTTAGCGCTCCCACACTTACTCATAAGAAAGTAATTCTGCAGCAGGCACACTTGCAATTACAAATGGCTTTCTGACACATAATAGACCAAGCACATGTATTTTAACCTAAACATTGCATGACTTACACCTAAAATGTGGCTCATTTTCCACATACTTTCCCAGCAACTCACCTCTCTGGGCCTAGGCCGGCCTGGATGCGTGTGGCGCTGTATCTCTGGGCTGCGGTTTCATGTCCATGGCCATGCGAAGTTTGCCGGACATAATGTTCACCTTCCCGAGATGGAACACTGGTACGTGGGGGCTGAGTGTCTCCCACGATTCTCCGATAATCCACCTGCGGGCTCT
Source organism: Amniataba percoides (assembly GCA_037176925.1). Taxonomy (NCBI): domain Eukaryota; kingdom Metazoa; phylum Chordata; class Actinopteri; order Centrarchiformes; family Terapontidae; genus Amniataba; species Amniataba percoides. Next base: position 6,335,958 of record JBAJHX010000002.1, on the reverse strand, counting down.
CCCTCCCTCTGTCTGTGCCAAAGTGCTCATAACCATACCCCTCCATCGTCTGTCCAAGGCCAGTTTCTGAATCCAGTGCCCCTTTAGCCTTGTGATGCAGCTTTTTGGTAATTTCTTGCTTTCAAATTGAACTGACTGTGGTATCCCACGGCTGACGCTCACATCTCAGTCAAAACAGACATCTTCTGGAAACCTTGAGTGCATGTGAGCAACATAAGGCAAGCCTGCCTCAAGTTAAGAAGTTACGATCTGCAACGCAAACACAAACTCTCGACTTGTTTCTAAATAATCTTATCTAAATTCCAGTGTCTGCTCTATTTATTTTGCTGCCGCCTTCCAGACTAGATATGGAGCTGCAAAGGTGTTCCCAAAGAGAGAAGAGCAGAAGTAAAAAAATTAAAAAAAACCCAGTGTCAAGCTACTCCGTCTGCCCCTGCACAGGATGCACCTGCCTACAAAAAGGCACCAGCCACCTCTAGGCGTGTCAACAGAGGGCGTCACCTAGGAGATTCTCCCACTGAGAGGGTGTCGCCGTGGAAATGATGCCAGCAGCAGCAGAGCGTTGTTGTGGAGAGGCTGATGTCTTCGAAATCGTTGAGGAGCTTTTCTGTCACGAAAGCAGAGGGCAATGGAAAGCCTAGATGAGCGCAGCATGGCCCTGCACTGTACTTATATGTGAGATAAAACAGTCATCGCCCTGAGCGTTTCTCTACAAGTTGAATGGACTGGGTGGTGCCGTCCTGCTGAGTGCTCCATGAAGCTCTCTCTATGTCTTGCTCCCTTCCCTATGTATGGGTTAATCCCACTCTCCATCAGCGGCACCACCGCACTTTCACAAAGAGGATTTCAGAATTAAAATGAATGGGACTAAAGGCGTGCTCTGCAAACAGAGCAGCATGTATTTACGGTGCGAACAGCAAGATCATCACTGCAGCGTGTCCTTTTTTATTTTTCAAAGTGGGCCCTACTGAAGCCAAATACATACAGCAAACATTTCTGAAAACATTTTGCACAGAGTGTTTTTGTACAACTCTGGACTTGAATGATAAATTTAGCTCCTCACACAAGGACCCATTGGTGTTATTTGTACTCCTTCTTATGCTTTGTGCATGCCTTGCATAAAGTTTGTTTTTCCTAACATAGTTGAGTAAAACTGGGGCAAAACAAAACAGGTTCTCATGAAAATAAGCTCTGGTGTAACCACTCAGCTTCCCAAAAAAAAAAAGTCAGAGGTCGAGGTTGGACCCAGAATTTGACACAACATGTGCTTGTACCTTAGCGCTGCTCAGTGAAGCTTGCACCAAAGTGTCAGAGTGTTACCTAATCAGCCTAAAGAGCTTCAAAAACATTCTGCTTACATGATATATCCATGTTTTCACATAGAGACCCACAGTGTCACATGTCAAAAGGTTCTTTTTGGCATCAGAAAAGGTCATAGACTCAAACGCCTTTAGCGGCATCTATAGAAAGTATGCAAGTATGGAACATATGAACAACACAAACGCTGTTTTTCTAGTTTTGTGTGAAACTTTGATGCAGTTTAGTCAGTGGAAAGAACATAGGATTCCCCTCCACACATACACACACATACACATGTGAGCCGTCACTCTTCTCAAAGGGATCACCTCCAGGTGACTGACTGTTTGTGACAGTTGGTGAGACGTTAAGATGGAAAATCCTCTTAGCCTGTCCTCTGAAGCTCTAGTGAGTTCCCCACTTACAACTCACATTCATCGTTAACACATGGTAAGAGAAACCCCTCACCCACATTGTCACAACCCAGGAAACTGACATTTGGTGCCACAGATTTATTCTAAATACACACATTTGCAATGTGAATCGACTGGCCAGAGGGATGTAAATCTTTGCTGCTTATGTACCTTAATATCACTTAATCTATGGCATTAAATGGTCGGTGTCCCATGCAAAAGGGGTGGGTGGAACTTAATTTCACGAGTGCAAGTCTTAAGGTTGTGCACAGTGACTCCTCTCACTCAATTACAGTAATCATGATGAGTCTCATGTGCACTGTGTGGATACTCATTGACTGGCTGAGACAAATCAGAGTCATAAGGTTAACACAAGGGGAGCCATTTTCAACAAAAGAGTACTCCTTGTGTGTGAATGACTGCATGGAAATCATCTATCAGATGATCTGAATACACAGTAGAGTTGTAATTAATTTCACGTTTCACTACTTTGATGCAGCACATGCCTCTTTTTAAGCATCACACTAGTACAGCAGCTAAAAGTCTTAATAAATGTCCTGCTCTCCTATCACTGATGTTTTTCAAGGACAGACATAATGTCCTCTAAAAGACTGAAATCTGTTATTAATTCAGTTAATCATATGTAAAAGTTCAACTATTTTACTTTACTGCAATTGCTGCAGTAATATTTGTATAAATGCCTTTTTTATATTTAATTTTTTGAAACAGGTAGAAACAGTTCAAGTACATTTTATATATACTCCTAAGTCACAACAAATGACATTCTCCATCCAGATAGAGCTCCATAAAAGCACTTTTTAACCAGAGAAAAGAAAAAAAGTGAGAGAACATGCCACGCATGTACACAATAGATACAGAAGTAACAGTAGTAGTAGTAGTAGTTGCATAATCTATTCTGAGGCTGTGTTGAGAGATAAAGTCACAGAAAGCGAAAGGACAGCCTGAGTTTATAGTTTAGCCCACTGCCATACATCGTTCCCTGTTCACTGTGTACAGGTTGAACCATGTCACATACACATTCACCATTAGTTGCAAAACACACTCCAAACTGTACATGGCAGCATTGTTATCTCAGAAACCAACCTGCACTCCAAGCCCTCTGATATTTGATTAGACACAATATATGTGCAGGTCTAGTTTCAAATAAAAAAGTGAGTTTTTTTACTCCCAAAATGAAAAAGAACAAAGCAAATGTGATTATAAGCTAAAGTGAGCTCAAGTAAAGACCAAGAAAACAGAGCTATTCTCAAAATACAGTAAACAAGTGAAACACATGTGACTTCAGCTGACTGCAACAATAACCAAATGGGCCTAATGTCAAAGGGGAAATACACATACTGCCGGACCAGACCATTCAACAGACACAAGGGGGTGGATAAAACTAGATAACTAAATTAATAAAAATTAAACTCATATCAACTGTTTGTTAGCGATAAGTAAGTCAAAAATAACTGTAAAATAAACTTGCTAAATGACCCACAAAATGCTCAAACTAAATACCTAAGGCCCCCTTGCTGAGGAAGGTGTTTGGTATAGTCCAGGGCTCAGATGGAGGCATTTAACGCTCATTGCATCAGTCCAGTTTTTACATCCAAAGGTGGAGGCTGCCCAGACCAGCAGCACAGCCAAAAGACAAAAACACATCAGTGCAACTTACAGCTGACTTACTTATATGGACAGCACAAACTTAACTAAATGAACAGAAATGCTAATAAAATGTTGCTGTTTCAAAATTGCAACTGAATGCAAATTTGAAGGAGTGTGAAAGTGAAAGCGTGTGGGGAAAAGATTTTTTTAGAAGGCCGGATAATGAGTGCAGCATGTGAACATTTTTAACTTATCAAAAAAGGAAAAAAGCAGAAGTGAAACCAAAATCCTTAATGACTCTCCTGTTCCATTTAAGTCAGTGAGCCATGACTGCATGCGAGGGTGCTCAAAACCTGGACCCTCAAATCCTCACACTTTAAATGGAAAGCACCCATTAGTAATGTTATCAATTACACCTGTGATTTTACTGCTGCGCCATGTCTAAATGCCTTTTATTACTATCACCTATCAGCTTATAATACAGTATGATTTTAAAAAGACTACATATGATGCAATATAACAGAATTTTGAAGTCCAGGTGATAATGCAAGTCAACTCTCCAAGCCTGATGAGACTGTGCTCTGTCCTACACTGACATCTAGTGGATGTAATTCTTTATTGCCCCAAAATAGCAATAATTTCCTGAGTCAGGAGCTTTTGTAAGAGCAATTTTTTTTCTGTTCTTCAGAGAAACACAGCCATGTTTCAGTCACTCTGTATCCAGTCCTCGGGTGCATTAGCTCTGTAATGTTAACTATCTATTCTTTCTGAGCCAGTCATATAAATCACCATAATAGGCTCATTTCTTCATATTTAATGATCAACTGGGTGTCAAATAACAAATATTTTTCACTGATCCACAGTCTTGTGCTTTCTCTCTGTCCCAGTGTTTACCTATCTTAGTGTTCCTGCCCACAGTAATCCAACGCGGCCTATATTTAAGTCTGATCAAACACACCATTGTTCCTTTTAGCCAGTGAAATGAAGAAACAAAAGGATTTAATTTGCGCATGTGGATGAGTAATCTGAACTATTGGCTGCCTGTCAGTTCCGTCTGTGGGAGAAGAGATTTTCTGGCAGACTGTGAAAAGTGCAGAGTATCAGAGTTATACTCCCAGACTCTGAAAGGCTGACTCCAACTCCAACTCCAGACTTATTTTTAACCGCAGGAAATCACAAGACTCATTCACTGGAACCATTGGCAACGTCATTTCCAACTACGTTGTTAATTGAAATAATGTGCTGAGGGGCGCACAACTTTCTTGACTCATCTCATATCTGTTGCCTCAAAAGTTTCGACCATGAGAAACAAGACAGCGTAAATCATGAAGTGTTGATTAGTGCTAATGCTCTCATATTAAATGTTAGCCCTGACACTGTGCTATTATCCTTTCAGTGAACTGTATAACTGTCTCTCCGTGCTGGAGTTTCCTCAAAAACTGTGCCAAGCCTCAGGGGGGAAGTGAGATTATGACTGCTCCACAAAAAAAAAAAAAAAAGACAGGCAGAACAGCAGTACTTTGTCGGCCTTGGATTTTCCAGAGTAAAAGTCTGATCTGGCACGAGAGAAAAGTGGAAATTCCTAGAGTTTATTCATTTATGTTACTCTACTAAAAGACTGGATGATAAAAGTCAGGCCTCTTGAAACAAGTTTATACAATGTGGATCCTGACAGGCAGGAACAAGTCTGAGTGAGCCCATCAAAGTATGTGTGTGTAGTGAAAATGCAATATGAATTCAGAATGTCCCTTAATGTTCACTCACTCTCACTATGAGTCACAGCGTACGTCAAACATGTTGCTCAACTGTTTTCTTTTATCTTCGCCTCTGATCGCTCAAACAAAGAGCTCACTTGCACACACTGCAGAAAACTAAGGAAGTGAAAACATGTTTTTTGAATTACAGTAGGATATAAAGCCACTGGAGAAACATTCTCTCTCAGGGTGGGATATGATGTTTCTGTTGTGAGATATCATGCCCTAAATCTCTAAAAACCTCAAAAAAACAAACAAACAAACACTGAAAAAAATAACCAAACTATCTCAACAACTCATGGATGGATTCCCGAACTTCCATATTCTTCTCAGGATGAAATTATTAAAAGAATACACTGAACCCCAATAACATTATCACACTCACAATGGACAAAATAACTTTTAAATGCATTTAAATCGATGCAGCACATCCAGATATCCTCTTTTTTCCATTCATTCTTCCACCTTGGTTCAAAACCTGGTGCCAGCAATACCCACAATACATCTCCACCACTTACATACACTACATGCAACAGATGATGAAACTCGAGGGAAAATTAGGTCCAAAAGCACTCATGCAATGACAGAAAAACTATGAATCATTTCAGCCCAGATTAACTAGCCTAGATTTCCCAGAAGACTTGACTTGTCAGCAGGACTTTGTTTTTTGGGAGAAATGAAACCCATGGGGAGTATAACTGGACACAAATGAACAATGAAATTACAACTCAGGTGACTTTTTTTTTAAATGATCAAATTCACTCGTTAGCTGTGTTTGACGTTTTACAATCCTGACTAAAAGGCGGAAATGTACAGCACTTTCTACATCTAAGACAGCAATGCAGGAAAAAGAAAAACGAAAATAAAAACACAATTTAGGCACTCAAAAAAAGAGTGAAAGCATCAAATAAGTTAAAAACGACCCAGTGGAAACCCCTGAAGTCTCCTCAGGCGGCGCACACGGCAGGTCCAGGAAACAGGCAACTGCTGATTGTGATGTCACTGTTACGCGAGACGGCGTCGCTCTACGCGCCGCTCGCTCCTCACACACACTCACTCACTCACTGTGTCACACACAGGCAGCAGCCCTCAGCGTCGGAGGGATAAACATCGTCTAAGTTTCTGGGGAGAAGAGAAGAAGAAAGTCGCTCTGTAATCGCTGCACGGTGGATTTCCGCGCCTTTTGCCGACGACTCCACCATCCACCAGAGAGAAAGAAAAAGAGAAACAGAGACAGCGCAGGTCGGCCGAGCGTGGTGAGTTACATGTCGACGCTGACATGTGTCTGTTTTTGTAGCGATGGCTGGAGGATCGGTCGTTTTCACTCTCGCTTTCCGTCCACATGAGCTCCGCCGCTGCCGCCAAACTCGCGTCTCGGTCGCCTTAATCAGAAATGTGAAATATTAAGGAAGATGTGGTCAGCTTGTTTCTTTAACAGCTGTGGGGTAAAAGGGGGGAAATAGTGCTAAAAGGTCTGTTTTATGGTTGCTGGTCAATAAAAGTCGACATTTCCAACAGCCTTTAAATGCACCAACAGTGTTTTTTTTCCTTCCTGTTGAGGTACTTTGGCTTCCTTGCAGATATGCATTTATTTTTTAACCCACACAGCGACCATTTCAGCTTAATCCTCCACCACCTCTTGTACCAAAGTGCATTGTCCATTGCAGAAATGAACATGTATACTGCTGCAAATGTGGTCAGGATTGTCTAAATGTTTGAGTGCATACTGGTAAATATCAATATAAAAAACATCTCAAAAACTCACCATAAAGTCTATAACACAACCACAAACTAATCACTAAGACTAACTACTTTTTTCTTTTGCAGCCCTTCATTGCAGGAGCCATGGTGGCCGCCATCCTCAAGGTCTACTTCATTGGGACGGCGCTGAGCGTGCTGGCGGTCCTGTACGGATTAGTGGACTCCTTCGGCGGCCTGATGTACGTCCAGGACCATCACTACCTTCAGGAGCTGGACCAGCAGACGAAGACGCAGCTCTCTCAGAGCGAGCACCGGAGAGGGCCGTCTGTGACCAAAAACATTGGCACATAAAGGAAACAACCTGATCAAAATGTTTTATTTTTAAATGGCAGCTGGATGGAGATGCTGGCTACTGTGGAGCAACGGAAGAACAGAAATGATCACCAGAGATGATGATGATGATGATAATAATCGCCTTGTTTGCATTACTGAGCATCGCCGTCATTGTGATGTCTTACTTGCTGGACGCGTTCTGCACTTTGAGAGAGCTTCGGCTTGTGTAATGCGAAGGCATAATCCCTCTGGCGCGTCTTTGTTTGCTCCAAACAGCGTAGCAGCCAGAGAGCTTAAACTCTGCTGACAAATGTTAACAGCACTACTGAACAATGATTTGCACTAAAATGGAGGAAAGTGTTGTCAGGTCAAGATGTGTACTTTCAGTTTATGTATATATTTTTTTTTGTGTGTGTTTTAATAAAAGGAAATATCACGATGAGTATGCTGTAGCTGCCTACTTACCGGAAAGTTTATTGTTGCATCACCAGGTTGACTCACATGGAAATTATTTCAGAAGTGGAACTTAAAGACTGAAATGATTCTACATGCAGTGGGTGGAAATGCATTAAGAAATTACTAAATATATTAATGCTTATGTTCTAAAAATAACCAAACCACAAGGTCAGATACTTTGTCTAACCAGAAAAGACGTTATCTTTGGCTTTCCAGTGCACTTGAACGCACAACAGTCAAATGAGGTTGCGTCAACTTTATCAATTCAGCTGAAATCACATGCAGCATCTCTGTGGGATTGAGAGCAACAGGCCCCAACATGGCCCCCGTGCTCCAGCAGATAAAAACCAAAAACATGTAAGACAGGAAACTGGAGAAATGTCATGAGAGGCCTGTCAAACTGGGATCCCTCCTAATCTGGATAGCACATTGTGCAACAGTCTAGACTTGATGTCCCCCTGCTCCGTGAGAATTAATGCTCCGATGATTCAGTGTAATGTTTCAGGGAGTGCTTAAAGAGGGGAAGATTAATTTGCTCTTATGGGTCAGTTAATTTATGAATCAGTTCTTCATCAGACAGTCTCTCATGAGTAAAAAAAACAAAACAAACAAAAAAAAAAAAACAGAGCAAAAGGGAAAGCAAATTCTGCCCTTTCTGCATCGGTAAGAGGAGGGATACATGTTCAAACAATTCTTTAGATGTGAGTCTTCAAGCTAAACTATCTGAATCATCTTTGTCATTGACTGACTCAGTAGAGTCCGTAGTGGAAGAGCATCCTTCACCAGAAACTGCCATTTTGGCCTCAAGAATGTTGTGCTGTCCAAGAGCTGATTAAAAAACCATGAAAGTCACAGAAAGTTCCCTGTTTGTATTGACCTCGACCTGAACGGGTTGAACTGGTGTGTGGAAATTTACTTTGGAATGGAGAAGCAGTTGATCTGCTTGGAAAGAAAATGAAGAAAACTACATCATAACTGATTATGACATGTCGGATTGAGCTATTTAAATCGGCAAAGTGATTTGTAACTCCACGTGGCCAGACACATGTGGATACAATAAATGTCTAAGTTGCTTCATGTGCACTCGCTGTGTAAGTAGCGACACCCTTTTCAGAGGAAATCACAGAATTGTTGATTTGTCATTGCTTTTCGTCACTGTCCCCCTACTGACTTTGCCCTCCTGTTACTGTGTGTGTGTTATGTTTCCAGAGATGCCGAGCATGATAAGCAGCCCACCAGATCTTCTCTTCCACACACACGCCTCTGCATAGTGTGTTTTTTGTTTCATTTCCCCAGTTTGGCTTTTGAATATCTCTTTGTATTTTCACATCTAAAGCCCACACTGGCATGACAACAGTGTTTAAAAACTGCTATATTTGAGGGAATGACTCCATTTGCTACTGTGAATCTAGAAACCTGTTAAAAAGTATTATAAAGAGTATTATGGGAAGTGTAGGACTGTTTTTGAGCTTGAACCATAAGATTAAAAGAGCACAGTGTCTGGGATTTGTCTTTGCAGGCATGTCGCAGAGTTTTTGTTCCTTTATGTTGACTGCTAAAAACCCAGTGGAGCAATAAAAGTTAAACCTCCATTAAACCCTCCCTAGTGGACACGCTCCTTTAATCCCAGTCTTCGCTCTGCCCCAAGGCTGAGGAAGTGTACCAGCTTGCTTTAGAGCCTTTTCAATATCAGGGCTTACTGTGGTAAAATTTGCACGTACACACACTAACACATGCCAACAGACACCAGTCATGTGAGGTGAGTCATAACAAGGCCATTATGTCTCTCTGCTTTTGACACAGTTCTCCACCTCAAACCCTCAAAAGGCACTTCGCTGATTTGACGTCGTCTCATTTTCTGTTCTTTTACGTTTCATTTCCCCTCACCAGCATGTAACCAACATGACCAAGAGGGTACGTGTGATTGTCTCTAATTGCATCTCGTGTATTACGTGGACATCTGGGTTAGATTTCGATGTAAAGCATTGGCACGAACTGGCTTCACCCCAGTTTAGATGTTCAAAAACAGAAATGTGAGGTGGATCTTTCTTCATCCTCCTCCTGCTCCATGACAGATTACTTTCTTTCTTTCTTTCTGCTACGCCACACTCCAGTGCAAACACTACATTTTTCAGCTTGGAGTAGCCTAATGAAAAAAAACAAAACACACTTTCAGAAATGAAGCAGAGTATTAAATCAGAATTTCTTTTTGATGGGACACTTTGGATTTTTATTTTAGACCCCAAAGTGAAATCCCAAAACCTCAGCCGCACACCACAAAGCATTTCATTATGTGGAACACATCCGAACAAAATTAAAAAGAAAAAATAAGCTCCTCATGAAATTTGCTGCTGGATTTCCACATCATCTTTGGCACAGCTCGGATATCCTTATCGGATGTGCGTCCTCAGGTGTCTTGGCTGTAAGAGGTGGCTTTGAACACACCTGAAAAATACTTGCTCGTTTGACTTCAGGGCGCTGGCTGGAAAGATTTTACAACATCAACCCACTGAGGAGAAAATAATAACTCTGAACGTTACCGTGCGTAAAGGCAAAGCGCAAATAATTGTCCTCAGGTACTTCGGCACCAAACCAAGAGTGAGAGGTTCAGTCAGCTGGAAGCATTGTGGGTGAACACTTGACGTCCTCTTGTGTTCATTGTGTTCACTACAAATCAGACTGAAAACTACTCTGCACATCTGCTTCCATCCGCAAGAACTTCTCCTTTCTGGCCACTTCTCATTCTCTCTCTCTCTCTCTCTCTCTCTCTCTCTCTTTCTGCAATATATTCAAAATCATCCTCTCCCATCTTTCACAATCAGCCCAGTCCTGCGCTCCTTTATTTTTTTTCTCCTTACTGTATTGACCGAAAACTGCCACACGGTGCGTCTCCATCCAGAAACCAGAGTCCTCCCTGCAGCTCAGGTCACCTGAGGATGCGGGCAGAAACACCTGCTGGCGGAGGACGCACCGCTCAACACAGCACTTTTTATGTTAATGACCCGTCCAAGCACGTCCCACCCCCACTTGGCTTCAGGGCGCAGCACTAATAACCGGCAGTGCACGCAGGCATCTCGATCACTGGCACGTTTTTTGTTGCTTTTTTTAAATTGTGCTGCACTTAATGTGGCATCGGATATGATCTGGAGGCTCGTTGTGGTTCTCGGGGGGGTGTGTGTCCTTGTCCTGGGAGATGAAGCCAGGAGGAGGGTGACTTTCCGCCGGACTCAGCAGGATGGGATCCGGGACCAGGAGCGCGCAAGAGCCAGGAGGGAGGTCAGCAGCAGCTCCTCTGGCCCCTCCAGGCCCTCTCACGGGCCCCTCTTCATCTCCTGCAAGACCCCCCTCACTCCCTCCGAGCACAAAGTCCTGGAAGCAAATACGCATGAGGTGAGGTGTGTTTGAGTTGGCGTTGTTCTGAAGCTGGGGAGGGTTTGGTGACTTATTTAACATGAAAAATGATTGTTCCGATGGTGGAGATGACGTTTTTCTTTATTTATCTGCTTTTCTTTTGCTTTATTTGCTTATTTTTGCTTCACTTTCAGATTAAGTGGGAGATCTCTTTAAACTCAGTCACAAAAAAGTGGAACTAATAGAGACAAGAGGAATTGTGACACCAGACAAACAAGTCCAAAGTTGAATTTCAGCACGATTATGATGTCAAATGACATTTGTTCACTCTGTGTGATAATCAACCAATGAACTTTTTTTAATCATGTAAATGGGGTCTAGTTTGTCTTTTAACTTGGGAGGTGAAAGTGTCAGGTGTGTGAGAATCTCTGCTCTTTTTCTCCTAGACAGGGTTTAACGGTGATGACGGCTCCTATGTGATTCTCACATGGGTGGGCGATGGTACAGGAGTGAGTATCTCCACTTTACAACATATAACATTTATTTATCTCAAGAGTGCACTGAGTCTTGGAATGATATAATCAGATGAACTACATTCGCACTGTCAAAGTTTTAAACACCTTTCTGCATTTCTTAGGTTGTCCTGGTGCTGTCAACGTTTAGTGCTCCAATAGACTCGTTCCTGGAAGGGGGCTCCTCACGACTTTATCGAAGGTGAGTTAGTATTTAGTGTGTCAGAGGAAACTGCAGACCACCAAGCCCACTGTTTGCAGGACTCAAACATGCTATTAAAACTTTCTTTCCTCTCTCGTCAGCACGGATTATGGAAAATCCTTCCACGACATCTCCCACCGGATCAATAACACCTTCATAAGGGAGGAGTTTGGGGTCAGCGTTGGACCGGGGAGCTCTGTAAGTGCAGCACAGCGAGTGAGAAGTTTCAGATGGGGAAATGCGTTGCGACATTTCTGCATGGTGTGATTTTGCCTCACAAACGTGTGAAGACATCTTGCATGTTCCTTTGTCTGCAAATCAACTCGTGCCACATCTTCTCGGCCATTTTTGCCATTTCCTTCGCCATGTCGTGGCTGACGAGTTCAAAAATACACCTACAGAAATGCATTGAATTGCAGACATTTTAACACCAGCAACAGCTCTCACTGTTGTGCACATTTTCACAGCTTGACTTCATTTCTTTTCAGCCTTTCCTACACTATTTCTACATGCACATGAAATTAGGAATATTTGTGAACTGGATGAGATTTGAGATACACATTTTTACAATGAAAGATTTTTGCTCTTTGAAACAAAATGTGAAACTGTTTTTATGTTTTCTCCTTGTTTACTTGTGTTTAGTACAACTCAGGTCTGGTTTTAATTGATTCTAATTGACAGGTGATACTGACAGCAGACATACCGGTGGTTGAACATCAAGGCGGCATCATCTTCACCTCCACTGATGCCGGAGCGACCTTCAAGTTCATCCAGCTGCCCTTCCACCTGGCTCAGCCAATCACGTACCACTTCTTGAACCCTGACTACCTCGTGGCTCTCAGCATTGATGTGAGTCTGCCTGGTTCCCTTCTGCCCTTTAAATGTGTAATTTTCCTCTTCATGGTCTCAGTGGTTTCCCTCACTATGTGCGATATCCTGGGCTAAAACCTGCACCCACACACACGCAGCATTATGCCCACAAACACACACACATCAGGCACACACCTTAAAGTGAAGGTAAACATTCCTCTGTTCTTTGCCGACGTTTAGGGTGGCCTGTGGCTTTCTCTGGACTTTGGCGCCAAGTGGACAAAAGTTCATGATGGAGTGCATTCTTTCTCATGGTGAGGATAAACAGGAAACAAAACCATACACCAAATCCTCATGTGTCTAAAAGAAAGCACGTGTTAGACTGAGTGGGGTATCTTGTAAAAGCTGTTGTCCTTAAATATTGACAAAGTGCCAAAATATCATGAAAAGAAAACAGCTCATAAGTAAACTGGTGTGATTTCTTTGTAGTTTCAGACATTTTTAACTTCCTGTTTCCATTAGGGGTGCTGGCATTAATTTGTTCTTCAGCTGCAGCCGAATAGACGCCGGTAAGGAGCTGTGAGAAATGTGCAGATCTTTAAACACTCAAATCCCAAACACACCATAATACAAATGCTTGTCTGTAATATTGTTTTTTGTTTTATTGTAATGTTTATGCTTCATTATGTGTGTAAGATTTACTTAATCAAATCTAAATATAAACACCATTGAATGGTCCTTTCCTTCCACTTTAGATCTTTATCTTCCTGTTAGAGGAAACACTCTCCGCAGTAAGGCAGCATAAAAAACAGGACAAACACGATAAAATAATTAACCAATCATTCACTAAAAGTGTGGCTACTAATACAGGCATGAAATACTATATAGGAGTCAGTTTGTTAAAAACTGCAAGAGATATTATTACATATTGAAAAGTATTCAAGCCCAATTAGGCTTTGCAATCTGTGCAGCATCAGACACCGTCTATTGTTAAACCTCCTGTCCGGCTGACGCTCCCAAAAAATGCCAAGGTACTTCCCAAATCTTCTAATTCTTTGAAACTGGGAAAGAGAAAGTGATGCTTTTGTTTTTGAGGTCATTTCCTGGAAATGTTCTTATCACGCCATTGTACAAGCTCATCAGTAACAGGCCCATGTGATGACTCATTCCTGCTTCCACAGTCTTGGCAGATGAGAGGGGGGATCTGATATTGAAGAGGACGAAGGATCTTGGGAAGACCTTCACCACGATCCATGAGGACATCTACAGTTTTGGCTACATAGGCGCCTTCCTCTTCTTTTCTGTGATGGAGGACCCGGTGAGTGGCCCGAGTACAAAGCCCCCTCTATGCACCCGTGTTAGTCCCAAGTCACATCATATGAGAGCTGCTGCTTATTCTTCTCAAGAATCAGTGAGTGTTAAAAAAATGATGATGATGTTTTTTCCCAGAGATCCCCTCGTGTCATGTATTTCTCATCGGACCAAGGGGACACCTTCAGCCGAGCGCTGCTCCCTTCTGCCTCCACAGAGCAGGTGAGAGATAATAAACTACTGTTGGAGGGATGAAACAGTGTAATTAAAAGGAAAAATGAAATAAAAAATAAATTTCTTGTTTAATAGAACGTGGGCCTTTTATTTATTTTATTTACTAGTAATGAAAACCAAAATAACACCCAGGTGGCAATCTCTCATTTTTTCTGTGAGTGAGATTGTTTAAAAATGGCCACCACCTCCAAGCTTGGCAACCTTGTTTAACTTAACGTCTTTGGTACATTTCAATACCTTCCCTTACCACTGAAAGTGTGCAGAAGTTAATATAACTCTACTTTGTCACGTGTCTCCAGGAGTTAATGTTTCTTGTCAATCGCCTCAGTTGCACGTACACATGTGTGCTTCTGGTGGTTAATGTTGCTTTTTCAACCCAAGTAAAGTCAAATGGCAACATTTCCTTTTTCAACACCAGCTTTACACACATCTGTTCTGGCGAAACACGCACACACACACACACATATCTACACGCCCTCGACATCTTGTTGACAACACAAACACACACTCTCTCTCACGGCGATTAGACAAGGCTTATGGCAAAGATTAAATTACTCATCACATCACTTTTTTTTATTAGTGCAGTTCTAGATTTTCTCACCCACATGCTGTGCTCTCCCTTTCTGTCTTTGTGGGGGGGGGGGGGGGGGGGGGGGGGGGGGGGGGGGGGGGGGGGGGGGGGGGGGGGGGGGGGGGGGGGGGG
>JBAJHX010000002.1:6278407-6309801 GCA_037176925.1 Amniataba percoides | reverse complement strand
TGTAGTAACATTCCATAACTTATTAAATCATATTTTATCAATTTTCATTAGCATAAATGTATCACATAAAATCGCCCTGAGGGTTAAGTGGTTAAATTTCAAAATAAGGTCACTTTACATCATTTTGCTGTACCTTTTCTGACCTTTATTCCTCCTTTCTATTCTTTTTTTTTTCCATACCAGTCAACGCAAGAATGGTAATAAGGTGCCTGTGTCACACTCAGGGTTTGTGTATGCAAGTTTAGACATTAGAAAAGCTCTTTACAGTTTAAGGTGTTTTTAGCACAGTGCTTCACATAGAGGTTTTCGATTCCTTTCAGTACAGTACAACTTGGATAGTTGCTTTTTGTTCTGTGGCTGAACCTGTTTGTGATTGGATCATTTGTTACCTGATCTTGTGCTTCTTGTTTCTCTGTGTCTAACTGGATTTTCAAGGTGTTAGTTAATTAAGACTAAAGTCTGAGTGTCTTACTGGATTTTTCTGTCTACAGCAACAAAACCACCCAAGTACAAGTGTGGGCTGTCCAAGCCGTGCCCCCCCGGGCACTTTGCCTTCAAAATGGCAAGTGGAGCAGCCAGTGTTGTGGGGCCCCGGATCTGCCTGGAGGACAAATTGTAAGTGCATTGCTCACAGCGTGCAAGTTTTTCCTCATCTACTGGCAGTCACCTTCAGTTTTAAGTACATTTATACTGCAGCTGCCCTTTGTGTTAAACAAGTTTGATTGTACTGTAGTTCTGAAATCAGTAAGCTGTTTAATCAGGAGATGAATCATCATGATTGTTGTTTAATATTTCATAAACCATTTCCTGAGAATGAATGTCAAAAATGGCTCCAACTTCTCAAATGTGATGAATTACTGTTTTTATCTGTTTTATGAGATATTAGAAATTAAAAATCTGTTTTTGAACCACTGGTTCAGGCGACACAAACATTTTAAAAATATTTTCAAGATTAAATGAATAATCACATAATAATAAAAGACCACCTCCAGCAACAGCCACAAACAGATGAAAAATGAAAAAGTGCTCTGTTACATGTCACAGATCTTCTAGCAGTTCTGCTGTTAAAAGTCTTGTTTGATAAAGGTGGCAACATGACAGATGTGCTCACCACTTCCTGGAGTTGCTGTCAAGTCAGTCATATCTCTACTTAGTCACGCTTGACCATATGTCGCTGAAATTGATATGTAAACATTTACTCAGAGGAGAAACACACAGAGCACCATCTACTTACTGGTGCCTGTTAAGTTGTTAACAAATGAATTAACAGTAATATCTGCTCATAACTTGTTTTATATTGCGTTATTAAATGTTTTTACATGCAGAGTAGGGGAACTCAGTCTAAAGTGTTGCCCTTTGCCACCATTCTGCACTCATCCATAGGGGCTCTGCTCTCACTGTCCCTCTCTCTGTTTCATTTTAGACTAATGAGCGGTGTGAAGAACAATGTGGGAAGAGGAATCAACATCGCCCTGGTTAATGGTAACACTATTAGCTGGAGGCCCAGCCCTTGAAGCTAATTCAAATTATAAATAAGTCACTGCTGATAGTAATATAACCCCGCAGCAGTGTTACGCCTGAAGTGCTCTGATGAATAGAGCCATTTAAAAAGAGTTCTATTACTCTCTTCCTCTCTCTATATCTGTTACAGCTGAATAGTTCAAAAGGGGTTTTAAAACTAAAATATGTAGTGTTTTTTCTATCACAGGCACAAAGATAGTTTTACTTGTGTGGACTGAAAGTTGCTAATTCATTAATGTTCATAAAAGCTACACATCTTTTGTGTTTTAAGTAGTAACAATTGGATTTTAACTGGTCTTTTTTCACCCACAGGAAGAACAGGGGAGCTTATCAAAACGGATTATTTTGATATGTGGGCAGGAAGTGAGTATGCATCACAAGTTTTTTTTTTTTTTTGGGATTAAATCACATACGCATTGCTTTAACTATGTGCAACTTTGTTTAGCTGTGGAGCCTTTAATTAAGTTCCTGAATGCAATTGAGGATGGGACAATCGTGATGATGGCATCGTTTGATGATCCCTCAACAAAGTATGGACTTTCTTTATCTCCCAATAATCCCATCCCTTGCCAACACAATTTAGACTGATGTTATTAATATAAATTTCTTTTGTTTAGTCTCTGATATTGGCAGTGGCTGCAGATGTGGCTGCAAAATAATATCTGTCTCCTTTGTTCACCAGACTCAACGCTGACGCCAGGAAGCTAATCGCTGATCTGGGCAGCTCGTCTATCAGTAATTTGTCCTTCCGGGATAACTGGATCTTTGTAGGAGGGAAAGGCATCAAGACCAAGAGCCCCTTTGAGCAGGTAACAGGACCCGGGAATCCCCTTAAAGTATTACACAGTTTCAGCACATTAGCCCAGGAGTAAAATATCAGTGTCCACCCCAACAACCTTATCAGATTTCCCTAAAGAGCTCTCAAAACTTAAATCAAGTGTTTTCCTGCGGTGTCTGCAGCTAATCTATTTGGTAAATTCAGAAGAACTGGCTCTTGAGAGTGCTGCCAGTCAAAATAATAAATGTCAAAAAGGCTTTCCACAATGTAGATATTATGTCTAGTTAGATCCAGATTCTGCACAATACAAGGAAGTGATGGGGATTAAAAAGGTGTGTTGTGCTCAGGTCTTTGTGGGCATTCAGGCAAAACAGCCCACTGTTAAAACATTGCAACAGGACATTGTGTAGGTGGGTGCGACTCAGTTAAAGCACCAGTGAGATGGCGAAATCCAATCCAGGAAGTCCAGCTGGAGTAAAAGATTATTCTTTTTAAAGGACTGAATATGTCTCTCCTCTAAGGACGCTTTACAGCACATGCCCTTCAGGCTTTAAATACACTTTTTTTCTTTACAACTTTGTGACAAACATGGGGCTATTTAATCCAAGTGTAATCTTAAAGCAGAAAGAATAAAGTTTCAAGCTTTTGTTAGTCAGCGTACACTGTATTTGCTTATTAGTTCACTAAACAGGCCGGCCCTGCTCTCATCCGTCATAAATATGTCACTATCACACCCTCGACTCGACCCACTCGACTAACCAGGATACAGTCTCATTTGCATCACTGAGACAATGCAGACTTCATGTTGAGCATAATGTGTGTCTTGTGCTTGCCTCCTCAGTATATAAAGAACAGCGCAGAGACCAACAAATTCGAGGGCTGGCCCGAGGTGTTGGAGATGGAAGGCTGCGTGCCTCAGAGGCAGGACTGATCCACCTCTCTCTTTCTCTCTTTCTCACTCTCTTTCTCTCTCCTCTCTCTTGTCTTGTGCATCTGCCTGACATTCCCGTCCTCACCGTCTTTTTAGTGGTTACACTTTGGGCCAAAAGAGGTCATTTTTACAGCTGTTATCCCAAAGCCTTTTATTTAAATTTACCTACCAGAACAACATCCCTCAAGAAGATATTAGCAGAAAAAAGGAGCCGGCGTCAAACTTAGGCCGGCCCTGAGCAGGACTGCGACACTCAGACACCCACTTCTCCCTCTGTTTGTTTAGCATTACATAGGTGCTTATTGGGGCTTGTAATTGCGATTAGTAGGCAGAGTGCACTGATTAGAAGAGATTTACCTTTGATTTCTGACTATCACACTGTCTACCTGCAAAGCCCACGAACTTAGCTGCGATATCGTTGCATTATTGCACTGTTGTTAATGGAAATGGATGTCATAGCCCAGTTTTTTTTTTTTTTTTGATAAGGGCAGGCTAAATTTCCATTACCTGTTGTTCCCGTGCGCTTTCATGTTATTTGCCTTTTCTTTGTGATCCCTTTTGTTCCTGTCAGAGTTTATTTTGAAGAAAATTATTATTAACAGGGTTTGAAAATGCTCCTTTTCATGATATTATAACCAAATGTACCAAATTCACTGTGAAATTTGTAAATATTTGCTTTGGGGAGAATCCAGATTTGAAAGATCTTAATTTAATGAACTTTGTGATAATAATATAATTTCTTAAATAAATGATATTGTTAGTAATGTGTGTGTATTAAAGGTGTTTTGCTATATCTAGTGGTATTTTTTTCTTTGTGCAAATGAGATTTGTACTGCTATGTAGGTATTATGTGCATATACAGTGTAGCAGAACAGCTGAGGATTATCTGAACATTCACTATCAGTATTAGTCTTGATGTTAATCATTAACATGTTAAATTTCCATTTCACAATCTCTGTTGGCATGTTTGCTTCAAGTGAGTTCAGCTCAGGTGGCTGACTGAAAGGCCCACTGTCAACTTATAGTATGTGCACCCTAAACTGCGTCTTCAGTCTTTGTCAACATGTTTAAGTTAACCACCTGTGACTTCCTGTGGTATTTTCACCTTTTAGTTCCCACTGAAGTTCTTTTTTACAAGCAATAATCATGTGATTTTTTTTCTGCAAGGTAAGCAGATGTGGTGATTGTAAACATGTCAAACATGTATTTGTTCATGTATTTGTCCTTTTTCTAAAATGTTAAAGAAAATGTAAACAGGCCTTTACAGTTGGTATAGAAATGTATCTTTACAGATCTAAAAATCCAGATGATAAGTACCACCCTTATATTGGTGAGATGCTCTGAAGTGGCAGTCAGTCTACTGTTATGCACCAGTGCCGCTGTGTTTGTAGCTGTTATTTCTTTACTCCAGTTTTAAGCTACCTTTCTCTCATCCTGTCTGTATGTCTGGTATTGTATGACTGTAGTGAGCACATGCAGAGTGTCAGTCAGTAAAAGTCACTTGCATCTGATCCCGTGTGTTTGTTCTTGTCATTTCATGTCAGAAATTAAGTTCACAATCTGTACAAAGCTGAGTTACTTCCACTTTCTATTCTGTGGTAAAGAGAAGAAATGTGGCACATCCTCTTGTAGCTCTGACGCACTTTCAGAAAACTGCTTACTGGTTTGATACCAATAAAAAATAAAGCAACTTGTCCATAAAATAAACACTGCCACTGCAGTCTGACTAAAACTGGGCAAGTATCTTTAATTAGATATTCCTTGTATATATACTTTGTGTTTGACTTGTGAATATTAAGCAGTATCTTCTCATTTTTACGTATTATATTTTCAACTGTACTTTCCAAGAAACGTCTCACAAGGTCATCTGCCTTCCTTCATAATACCACATATCTTTTTTTGCCTATTTTTATGTCTTAAGACAAAATCTCAGCGCTCCATGCACTAATTTTAATGCAAATTGCCACTAATGCTGCTGCTGTAAAAATTGGTGTCTTTAAGTTGACAGGCAGAGGGCGCCATTGCCTCATTTATTTCAGCCTGTGCGTCATGTGGTTGGTACTACAGTGTGTGTAGTATTTGTTGAAGTTGCGCCTCACTTACACAGTAGATTCAACATAAGGCAGTGGCCCATCTCCTTCATTAAAGTGCATTTACATAGTCAACAACATGAGCTCCTGCTTGTGCTTTGAAGGAGGTTTTATTAGCGGTGTTTCTCATGCGGGGAATCGGTGTGACTGTGGCCTACTTTGAATAACAACTGGGTCAGATTTAAACTAAGATTTGATATCTGTTTTTTGCATAATTCAAATGTTCAGAAAAAAAAAAAGTGCATCGCTGGAGGAGAGTGTGAACGCGAGAGGCTTCAAGGCCCGTCTTTGTGCACGCAGACAGTTTCTAGCCTGCTTTTCACAAATGCAGCACAAAAGGACGGACCTACGCATCAACCTCGCATAATGTTGAGGAAAGTGTTTACCTCCCACTCAAAGCATGCTGATATACTGGCGTCTTGGCCTCTCTCTTGCATCTGCACACGCTCAGGGTTACAGCGATCTAACAGCCCTGACGTGTGCTTTCACAATTGCTTGTACACAGGCGTTGGTGTACACACACTCCTTCACATGACTCCTCTCAGGGTTTGTCCCTCTGCCAGTGGAGTGACCTTCTGAGTTCCCATCAGTGCAGAGCTCTTCCTTATTCCCTGTAAATGAAAAACCCAGCCTGGTGCTCTCCCTCTGATCTCATCTGAGCCCCATGCACGACAGCCCTCTGACATTTCACATCCTCGGGTGTGTTTATGCGAGGCCGAGCGTTTGTTTGGCAGCTGTTGCAGGGCACACACGCTGTTTGTGCTTCACATTATAGATCCTCGCATGCGGCCTCTGATGTGGGCCCCGCATATCAATATGTTATTGTCTGCGTGCGGTTAAGGAGGCATGTGCTTGTGTGACGCCTTCAGAAGAGCTTGTTGGTCGGTGTGTGTGTGTGTGCGTGTAGGCTGCGCCTCCTCTGAGCGGCCTCGTTCCTGCGCTGAGAGATGATGAGGCGGTGTGGGAGTGAATCGTCTCCAGCTCGTCTTATATAAGCTATACGATGTATTATGTATGAACACAGAATATCTCCCGTTGCATAAACCTCTAATGATGAGACATCCCGTGGGAGCCTGAGGGCAAAGCTGTCCAAACACAGGAGGACTAGGAGGATAAAATGCTCACGAAACAAGAGAGATTTTTTTTACCTTCTTTTTATTTTTGTTTTGTATAGGGTAGGGTTTTTTTTCCTCTTTCCCCCCACCCGTCTGGATGCTTCCCAAAATAAATCAGCCCACTAACAAAGGTGCTTGTCTCTCTAAGAATCTCTGAAGAGCTCAACTTTCTAATTCCCTGCTCTGACCTCTGACCCCTGACCTTTCACCCTGTGACCAAGTCCCTCTCAGGCTCCAAAACAAGCTTCAAAACAACCCCTCTCCGCCTCGACTCACCGTGACGCCTGTGATTAAAATGCATTTCCTGTCAACTTTTGCGGCTCTGCTTCTGTGACTAAAACCTTAATTACACAGCGGGCCGCACCGTATCTCGCACACTCACTGTAAAGCAAACACTCCTCAACACGTCGAGCCACAGGCCAAAATGCACACGCAGCAACACACTCCAGCGCACTCATTTACACCCAACACCTGCTGCCCCCCCACCCTCCATCTCCTTTCCTGCACTGTAACTTCTCCCAACATCTGCCCTGTGCTGCAGCTGACCAGGAATCACACAATGTCTGACCTTTTTAAACAGAGTCTCTCGATGCTGCACAAACTCATACACCGCACCCAAAAAGGCACTTTATTTGCCACAAATCTGCTCAGACAGCAGAAACTTAGGTGCATCAGATATCACACATGACAACTGGTGGCCAGAGGTTATACTGCAGCAGTCTGTGCTCCTATGTGACTGTTTTTGCAATATAGCTTGTGGCCAGCGGCGGCAGCACTGAGCATCTCATGTTGTCCTATAGACTTTAAAGGAGAAATCCACTTATTTATCACATCAGCATCAATTGAGTTGTCATGCTGGATATGGCCCAGTCTGTGCAAACTATTTTATGTAGTCTGAAGTGGCAGTGGAGTGAGTTTAGTCTAGTTTGGGAAAGTTTTACATACGTTTACATTTATTTGGTAGACCCTTTTGTCCTGAGAAGCCTTCACACACACACACACACACTAGGAGCAGTTTGGGGTTCGGTGTCTTGATCAGGGACACAAATGAACGCTTGATTAATTGACAAACTTGTTACAACTGCTACAGCTGTACTATAAAAGTGAAAAAACAAACTTTGGAGTTTGAAAGGATCCAGGGTTTGTGGAACTTCACCGACACTGACAGCAGGATATTTTAGCCTCTCCTACATTTTTTTCTTAATTACAATGAGGTTCCCTCGGATGTCCATCCATAACATGCAGCTCCTGGAACAGCGTGACTTCTTTTCCTATAATAAACACAGTTAATGGTGAGGCTGCGACCACTCCTCTAATCTGTCTCTTATCTGATGCTGAAGCCCAGACAGGACCCGGCCCTCTTGTTTACGCCCGGCTCTGCACATTAACTGCACAACTGGTTCTTTTAAGTTCCTCAACCCCCATGCTCATGTTAAGTCAAGTCAAGTCAATTTCATTTATATGGCCCAATATCACAAATTTGCACCCTCAGATTAGCCTCAGAAGCTCTTGATGGACTATAATGGTGAATGTTAATGGGGATGCACTGGGGATGATGGAGTATCTGATGATTTGCGTGCGTTTATTAAACAAGAAAATCGAGGAGGGAGCGAGAGAGCTGATAGAAATCGAGATGTGCGTCACTGGAAGTCGAAGCATCTCCGCAGAGGGGGCAGCAGCCCCCATCCCCCTCTCACAATCTCAGAAATGACCTCACTGCCCTTACTTTCCGCCCCACCTACAATCCTATAGTTTGCCTTTCCAACACACACACACACACACACGCTGATCCAGACAGCTGTGTTTACACTCTGTGGGTCTTTGGGAACTTCCTGCTGACCTCAGCACAGACAAAAAAACACCACACAGGCCGCAGACACTCAAGTGGATCGATAGCTGATCACATGGATGTGTTCACACAGTCTGTATTTTCTAAGTGGACGCACACAATCAGGCACATGAGACTTGACAGAGCGATTTACATTAATAATAAAACAGACTTCAAACTGAAGATCTCTTCAGTTTTTGTGACAGTAGAGTTGTTTTTCCTCCTTGGATTCATACAACCCCACCAGGACTTTTTGCAGCGAAACCTGAACAGCTAATCAAGTTTGTACACTCTGACGTGCCAAGCGCTGAGACAACATTCACCTTTTCACCCCCTCTAATGGCTAACATGGCTCGTACACGAATGCACACGCAGTCCCTCCGGTCTTGTCTGTGAAACAAAGGTCTCATTCATTCTCGTCATATTCTGATTTTTCTTCCACAGCTCTCTTGGGGTCAGGAAGTCGACGTGGATCAGATCGCTGCTGGTGAAAAAATAGACACATCCCATTTTTTTTTACACGCTCCCAACTGGATCTCTGGAAACCATGACGAACCAGTGTGAGCACTTCTTCCTCCATACATAACAATGCCTGACTCCCTCAAATTGGTATTTTTTCATGTGCATAACTGTGCATTGCAAAGATTTTTTGGACTTATTCAGAGGATCATTGCTGGCATTGTATCTGCATTAGCTTTGCCATATTATGCAGAAGAAAATGTCAAATATGTGAATATTATCTGTCTTAACAGCTGGATGCTATTTATGCGAGGCTGACTACAATATGAAAATGCGTATGCATTTTCAGTTTTCTACTTAAAACCTGTATGCAATTACAGTCTAGTAGACAGAATAAAAAACTAAGGTAAAACTAGATATAAATAAGCAAAAAAAAAATGCATTTAACAGATGTTTTCAGCTGATCACTGTTGGAAGTTGAGAAACACTCCCATATATGCACATATACATTCATGCCTCCATTTGAACAACTTTAGAGGTATCAGAACATAGTAAGAACATAGATTTAAAAAGTTGCTAGTCTGGTGGCGACAGCAGGATTTAAGGATGTCGGGCATCTCTTCTGTTTATATTCAGACAAAAGTATAATTCCCAACTTTTTGTTTTCATACCTTCAGTATCCACCCCACTGTGCTTGCGAGTGCATGTAGACATTAGAGCACATAAAAGCCGTCTGGAAGAATATTGTTAACCCGACCACAAAGTCTGCTTCATTCATTATGCAGCAGTGCGTCTACAGTCCAGACAACGCTCTCCTTTACTTTCCCTGATTGGGCACTATCGCCCTCGTAAGCTGTGAGTCCCTTTCAGAGTAATGCACAGAGCTTCGAGTTCATCAGTGTTCTTGACATTACATTTACAATCGTGTCTCCATCACCAGTATTAAGTGGCTGAAATCTTAATATATACATTCATTTTGGCCCGCTTATTCTAAAGGCCTGTAAAGGAAAACAGATGAGGGAGGTGGGTGATTCTTCGCCAGTCGATGACCCCGCTCATATCGACGCGTGACACGTGAGTTCAAATACTTTGATTATACTGTTATATATGTGTGCGTGGCAATAACAAGTATCCGGTTGATTACATGCTTACTCACAGAGCCGTAACTATGCCAGCTGGTACTGAGGGAGCAGTGAGAACAGAAAAATCACACAATATTTTTCTGGCAAGCCTGTGCAGCCTTTTCCCATAAATACAGCCACCTCATAAATTTCACTGCATCAATTTGCATCTCGCATGGCCTTCGCTTCACAACACATACTTAAGAGCAGCATACCATAAAAACTGATGCAGAACTATAAACAGCGCTACTCTGAATGTCATTCCAAAGAGTTCATGTCATCATACTCTCGGTGCGTTTGGAGCCAAGAAATGCTTTTGTCTCGCAACGAACTGAGAGAAAGTTTTTGCTTTTGGCCTTCTCATATATATATCTTAAGCCTGAAAAACATCAACTCCAAATGAAAAGTTTGAATTACTTGAAAGCGTTGGTGTCGTGCAAATGGAGAAAGATCATTTTAAGTGCAGCAGGAATAACAAAATTGAAGAAAATGAAGATGAATTGAAAAAAGAAATGAAGCACACACAGGCAAAATAATTGTACTATTCTTTCAAGCAGCCGAAAAAACAAGGTGAATTATTTATTAGTTCATTTTTCTTTTTCTTTTGGGTATATTAGAACACATTATCCAGATATTTTGGATTATTTACTTTCTTATAACTTGCCTTTAACTGCAGCGGACTTTGGGTGGGACTCTTACTTCCAGAACTTTTTTTTAGGACCCTGAACTAATTTTTGTCCGTTTTCTGCCCATTAAAGAAAAGGAAAGATTTACTATATGTTAACTATAGTGTTAGCTTTTGTGACTGGCATAGAAAATAACAAGAAACTGCACAACCACACAACCAAAGAGCAGTGAAAACATCCTGTTCTGTGTTTAGATCTTACCCGAATATGCCTGCAAGCATGTAGAGCTGGATATTGTTAAACTCTGAGCTAGTTTTTGCACCAGCAGCCTTGCATGCAACCTCAGAAACACAAGCATGTAGAAAGTTCAAAGAAATGTGCACAGGGGAACCCCCAGACAAGGGCGGCGTCCATACCACGGGTCAGCCCTGCTCTGTGGTTCTGCTTTAAGTGATGTGTTATACGATGTCCATATGTGGAGACAAGGCTCCGCACAGTAGTTTTTCCTATTGTCCATTGTCGCTGTGCAGCATTTTGGCAACACAACCAGTATATTGCAGTATGTCCCCTGTTACCTGTTACTTCACATTACTAAAATCTCAGTATCTGGTCACTGGTTTTCATTTACATTTCATTTATATACAGTTGTTTGACAATTTGCCAGAACTTCCCTGAGCCCAACCAAAGGTCTCCATTTTTTCATTTAAAACCACTCACAAAAAAGTACTTTTACACTGAATTTGAACTTAGATTTCAATCATAACCACAGGAAAATTACATAAACTGTGGGCTTGTTAAATTCAATTTTTCTGCATCACTTTTCACACGGTGCTCTTTTACAGTCACTCCTGGAACAAAGTGTGGCAAATCGCACCTTGTGAGCGCCTTTATCAGTCGTGTATCTGAGGTCGACAAGGAACTATTTTGAGTGCATAACCACAGAAACAATGTACATTTAACATGAGACTGGCCGCATAATCCACATGACATGCGAACGGAAGAATCAGAGCCTCGAGTTGAGGGAACATGACTCACGCTGATGACTATGCCGCAAGCATTTCCTCTTATTGTGCCTCTGCCTGTATTCTTTGAGTGGCATAAAGGTCATTATTGTCTTCTGATCCCTTACTGTTTCATGTTGGTGGAGATGCAATGATCAGATTACCGTAGAAAGGGTTAAAAGTAACAGCATGGGTCTATTTGAGGCCACTTTTAAGAAGCGCTGACTCGCTTTTTATACTCTGTAATACACTATGGTATACTGTGCTATACATAAATTTAATGTGGTGTTACTTTCACGGTGGTTTTATTTTGTGAAAGGCAATTTTCTAACAGGCTAAATGAAATGGTCTCCACACAGGAACTGTTTTGACTGGAAAGACCTCAGAGCTGAGATCACATTGAGCAAACAAAGTCTGCTAATGGCAGCCGCGTTGCTTTACCATTTGTGCGTGCGTACTTTGAGATCCTGCCAAGCCAACTGTATATGCTGTAGGTGACGGTGTATCACAGTTTCCCCTTTGCTGTACAAACGCAGGACTGTCTGCTGTGTGTTTTCGCTTCCATAAAAAGGATGCAGGTGTGTAGGTTTAACCCGCACCTTCACCTCATGTTATGCCCCAACACACACACACAGATCCTGTGAGAGCTGTGTTGCCTCACATTCCCAGGTGATTCCTGGTAAAAAATAACTTTGGGCTGTTTTCAACCCCGAGGGCCTTTGAGTGTAAACAGAGCCTCACACCTCCATAGCTTTTATTGAATAGGTTGGCGTCCAAGTGTACATGTATACAGGAATACACTCATTCTCTCTCTCTCTCTCTCACACACACACAGCACATCTTTGTTTTGGAAATTATGTTTAGAGGAGATGGCTCAAGGAAATGAAAGTCAGACTAAAGCTACAGCATGAGCAAGACTGTATAAAAAAAAAAAGACAAGCTGCAAAGTCGACCTTCACTATTTCAGTGTGTAAAGTATGTGTGTGTCCGTGCAAAGTGTGCTCCAGCTGAGGCTTTCCTAAAAATGATCTTTTGCAAAAACAGAATTAGTCACTGCGGATGACTTCCCTCTGAGTCACTCCTCAGATGTTGATGTTTCGATGTAAGGCAGGAGCAGAGGTCAATGAACCTTCGGAGGGTGTTGCAATCTCATTCCTCAGGTGACCAATGAGAATCCAGGAATACCTGGTGATAGGAGAGTGGGGGAGGGACGCCCAGCGCTTGCTCTGGCAAAACATCTCTTCAGTGTGTGACAGAATGTGTGTCAGAGGGAGTGGTGCTAGTTAAAGGGATTGATAAGGTGATTGAGAAAAACACACTCTGAAGGTGATTGGACAGCTGATGGGGGCGTTGCAGCGTCAAACTGGCTCGGGGTGTTTTTCGCGTCTTTGCACGTACTGCGCGTGTCGGGCTCTGTGGGTGTGTGTTTATGTTTTTTAACCTGCATGTGAAAGTCTGTGTTTGGGTTCCATTGTCCGCATGATCGCCTGTGTATGTGCAGCGGCGCAGAGCCACATGTGTGTTTCATTTCAGGACCAGCACAATCCATCTCAGATCATTTTTCATAACATCTCCCGATCGCGGCGGACGGCCTCCCGTGTCACACGAGCTGCGCGGAAACACAACACCATTTGGCCCAAAGCTGTCCAAATATGGCCGGCGGCCCATTTGGTCACGCCTGCCCACGCCTTGAGGGCTCGCACAAGAAAACGTTCATCACATCCCTAATTCAATCAACAGCAATTTCATTACCCGAGCACAACAGAGACATGTAACGATGGTTCTCATTTTCTCCGCTCTGTCTTTTTCAAGTGCTTTTTCAGTGGCGAACGTAATTACCAGCAGCACATCTTGGGCAAAATGCTAACAGCAGCCAAGGACAAAACCCCCTCTGTCTCCATCGGCCAGGCACGGGGAACATTTTGTGAGCCGTAGAATCAACTCATTTAGGCTCTATTTGCCTTTATTATGTGACCTCAATATCAAGCCTATCATTTTTCTCAGCCGCTATTCAAATCGTCCCTCACCCCCCCCCCCACCCCACCACCCCCTCCTATAATCTGCGTCAGTTTGGCGATAATTATAGCTTCCTGGAAGAGAGGTGGCTGGCTGTGAGCGCTGCCTCTTGGGTATGAACAACAACAGGAAAAACAAGGAGACTTCCATTTTTCCCTTCGCCTTTGGGAGACAGGACTGTGTGGGTGACTTTGGGGTGCGAAACAACATTGCTGCTGCTCTTCCCTCTGCAGATTTTCTTGCTTGCTTCAAAAAAAAGTGGGCTGGATGCTCACATTTTATCCCCCTTTTTCATTCATATGCTCTCACATCACACAAACACACAGAAAATAACGAACAGCGCACTTAAGTGCTGCGAAGGGATCGCTAATAATGATTTCCAGTGTGTCTGCCCTCTTTACGCTGAGTGAAAGCCTGCAGCACATATATGCATGCGTGTATCCGGTCTCTGAGGGTCTCAATGGTCTGATCCTGTTACACTAATGGCCGCAGCCTTGCCATCCATTAATGGCAGACGGAGCTCACCAGGGACGGATGGATGACACTGGAAAGAAAGGGAGGGACACACAAACACACGCTTGCACACTAGCATGTCGCATGCGTGCGCACAGTTGTATACACACGACTTGTACGAGGCAACAAAGGAGCATGTCTCCGTTACCAGGGCCTGTTACTCAGAAGGGCATTTAATCATAGAGATAACGTGTTTTCCACCTAACAAGCTCTGACAGCATAAAATTCCCATACTTCTTCCTCCTCATAGCTTCCTGCCTCCCTTGCCCTTGTCTTAGGAGACCACTTTATCAATTTAAGGCAATTGGCATGTGGACGTCTACATTACGGTATCTCCACTAATGTACAGTCTGTGCTATGGTGCATTCCTGGTTTTAAAATGTTAAGAAGTCAAAGAAAAAGAAAAAAACATACAATCCACTTCAGTCATGAAGGAAGGATGCAGATGATTAGGAGGATATACAGGGATCCAAGCTTAGCTCCTAATGATTTGCACAGGGTGCTGCTTTGGTTGCAGTTTGCACACTTCCCTTATATTCCTATTTATAATTTCCGAGCTCGCTTGCCTTGGAGGAACAGAAGTACATTGTTGTTGTTTATTTGCACAAGACTGAAAATGCTTGCATACAGTTTCCCTCTGTCATAAGGGAGCGGCTGTAGCCTTGAGGTTAAATAAGGGGGATTATGGTTGAAAAAACACCGGCTGGTATCCTGGTGTGGGTTAGAGATGTGGGGAAAGAAAGCGCATTGCTGCTCTCTCCTTCAGTAAATCATTTTAAGATCGAGATGAATAAGACGCTTAATCCCTGATTGCTTAATTGCAAACATTAGTATACTACGATTGTAGAGGGCAGCATTAGGGGCACATTTAATGTCAAACTTTCAAAATTTCTTCCATAAGGCTTCCTATTTTGCAGTATCCCAGTACACTTTGTGATCCTACGCCTTGCTCTTGGGCAAAAATGTTGGCCTCTGCAGATCATTATTTTTTTTCTTGCTCATATATGGAAAAACACTTTCCTGGTGGTGCAGAGGAGCTGGCTGCAAACCCAGTCCATTTAATGGTTTGACAGTAAGCCACGACCTATGTCCTGCATTGTTAGACACAAGGTGCTCCTCCCTTGTTGATAGAGAAACCACTGGGTTGTGTTTTGCAAATGTTGACATAGTTAACAGTTTTACCAGAGACCCTACAGAGAGGGGAAAGACTCAGAAAACACAGCTTAGACTGAACGGGGGCCTACCAGCACATGGTCTAATAAATTTGGGTGTTCGGTAGTTGGGGGATGTTTAAGTTCCAGTCTGTGAGATGGTGTTTCTCCATATTCTTCATGTGCAGTATGGAGACGTGACAGCCCATGCACATGGTGTGAATCTCAAGCAAGGCAAGGCAGGACCCAAATGCAGGACACAACTCAGGCACCGGAGGAAGGCTCAAAAAAGGTTTTAACGCAGAACATGACTTAACGATCTGGCAACAAGACAGGGGAGACACAGACTATATATGCACAAGAGGTAACAAGGAACAGGTGGACACAATCAGGGCGGGGCAGACAATCACACAAGTGGGAAAAACACTGTGGCAGGAAGTCAAGGGACTTGAAACATGATGAAGAGTGGATTTCAAAATAAAGCACGACACGCCAGAACAAGGGAACCAGAAACATGATGGACTTGGAAACTTAACGTGACAAGACATAACAGAACAAGAAACTAGACATGACATTCAACCATAGCTCAGGACATGACAATACAACAAGAAAACCAACTAAACACAAGACGACATGAAACTCCAGAAACAGACATGACAGACGTGGAAGCTTAACCAGCATGACGAGAAATAACCCAAACATGACAGAGAAAACTTAAACGTAACCAGACACAAGAAGAAACAAACAGAACATGGAACAAAACATGACACATGAAAACTTGACAGGAAAAACCGAGACAAGACCAGAAAACAAACCAGACCAGAAACGAAACATGACATACAGATATACGTACGCAGAGCACGTCAGCAGGAGGAGCTCCGGCCTCGTGTCACGTCTGCACCTTCGTCTCCCAAGGAGCTGAGTTTATCAGGTATCAGCGAGCCAGAACTGCATCGTTACAGGCCGTATAAAAAGCCCAGACTCAGCTTCCTCAGCAGGGGCTCGTTACTGCCCTCAGATCCTGGCACGCCACATTACAGCAGACTTCACAGGAACAACTCAGGAACAGAAGACAACAGAAAAGAACAGACTATGATTTGACGTGTCTCCTAGAAATTGCATTTATATACTACTAATTTGCCTTGCCAGGTATTTTTTTATAATGTAGTGATGTAATTGCTGCCTGAATTATATTCTATGTACATGTTTTCTTTCCATGGAACAAAGCGTTGCATTCATGTGGTCACCGTGGAGGATTGGTCTTTGCAATGTACTGTAAAGAAACACCCATAACTCTATTGAAGATTTCCTTTGAAGGCGGATCATCAGCAGAAGTGAGTCACAACATGCTGAGCATATTAAAACAGTCAGTTATTTCATTTGCATCATCATACAGAGGAAACGAACCTCTAAAGAGGAGACTCAGGTGAACATGCACGGATGAATCATGGCGGACCGGCAGCTGTGGCGTTCACATCACCAATCAGTACCTTCAGCCAGGGTGAGGGACATTTCTAATTTTGTCCTGGCGGTCTGTAGTTTGGAGAGGACTTGTTTGTTTATCAGCTCTTTCCGACCCATGTTTCCATTTCCGAAGAGATACGCCTGCACTATCAGACTACTTAGGCTCATCCAGATCCTCGGTCCGTCCCCCAGTCAACACGCACATTATCTGAAACCCCACCGCTATCGCAGCTGTGGCGAGCGTGCGTCTGCTTTAGATTTAGAAAGGCCTCCCGCTAATCCAATTCCAGCGCTTATCATCTTCTTTTATCCCTCTGACAGTTTCCACAACACCACACACCTCTAATAAACTCTCTCATAATTAACCCTCCATAATTCACCGGTGTGTCCTTGTAGGGTAGTTTTGCAGATCAAGTTCTGCATGTCATTTTTTTTTCCCACACCTCCGCCATTTTGTAAATTGTATAACAGGCGGGGTTGGTTCCCAGTGATTAGGTCGCTAAAACAAACAACGTACCTAATTTGCTTAGCGAAGATTGCCTGGCCTACTGGAAAGCGGATGGTGTTTGTATTGTGCGAGATATGGAAAAAGAACCCCAGGTGGCTTATTCTCACTGTTTGATCTGAGTCTAGACATGGGCAGTCACACTTCAGTGCACACAGATTGAATGTGAGAGACAATATTAAATATGCACTGTACGGGCAGCAAGCTGTTAATGCATCGCTTTGTGTGAAAGTCACTTTATATAAGCTTTAAGGCACATGAAGAGCTCACTGAAACGTGTTTTTAAAGGGAGGAATGGTGACATTTCTTCCCGGGGAAGCAATGGGAAGAGCGCTTTCAGCTTGAAATAATAGGTTTTGGTTGTTATTTATATATTGCCTGTTATCTTCTTCTTCGCTTCTCTGTTCTCATCCAGCTTCCATTCCTATCCCGCTGCCTGTAATGAAATTGCTCTCATACCCTTTCATTCATCAGCTCCAGAGTCACTAAGAGTAATGGTAATGAGGTAATGGGTGATGTCTGCTTCTCCTTCCGTTGCCTTTCCCAACACTCCCCCGTTATCCATCTTCCTCCTCGCTGCCTTCTATTACACACCAGTCACTGCCTCTTTAATGGGGTGAATCTCACTGTTGTTAATTACCTTTTTTCCCCCCTCCCCTCGCTCTGTGCAGACCAGAACAGATTTTGTCGAGGTTTGAGCCGATTCCACTCACAGCAACAGCTCTGTCACTTGTGGGGAGAAAGAATATGAATGAATACGTGGGAAGCTCAAAACCACACTAGAATCTAAATCCTGTAAATAAGGATTTTACATCGAAATAGTGAAAATCTGAAAATATGTGATTAAACTATTCTTGACTTTCCCATTAGTGCCCCATCACCTTGTGTTAATATTGGGGCTGATCTGAGTTATACTGGAAAAATCGTTTTGCCATGTGGAAATTATTTTAAGGTTATCTGTACATGTTGTTGCAGCTAAAAATGCAATCAACCATTAACCTTAAAGTGTCAACAGTGGCTGATTAAATACTTAAAGTTCATTGTGATTCTTTTAATAAATGGCTCCTTCTTTTTGGAAAGTAGAAAGTAGACAAACACAGGCCTCTCATTTGACTGAAATAACAACAATAGCTGTCAGATTTTATCAGCTGTAGCTAAACAGCTAACTACCATTTATTCTGTCAGCTGAACCGCATTTGGACCACAGGAACTTTCCCCAGGGGACGAGAAACCTTTGGAGGAACTCAGTGCTTTTCCACCACAGACACCAGGGTCTAAATTAAGTTCCAGGGATGTTATTTTACCCCCCCAAAAGTCCCTGCTCAGGGGGTAGTACTTTTCAAAATTACAAGAACTTTGGATGTAGCCTTGTTGTGCTGAATATTACTTATTCTTACTATTATACAAACTTTTTCTATCATAATTTAACTTCACGTGTATCTAACTAACATGTTAACGCTTGGCCTTGCATGTAATGTTTAATAAATCTAGTTAGAATAAATGTAGTGTTGTTTTGGAAGTGTGATGACAAGAAATAGTTTCCTCCCTATATTACACACACACACATATTTGTCACTGACGTCATGATGAGGAATGAAGAAAGGAGGCATTGTGAGACTTGTTGGTGCTTCTGCATTTAGTTTAACAGCTGTAACATTTAAATTCTGGAAGAGGCAGCATGGCATTAGCTTTTATGAGGCAAAGTTAAGTGCAGCCTGGATGTTTTCCTTGGCATAGACGAGAAAGAGAACAACTGCTACTGGCTGCAGAATGACCGCGCTCCGACTCCAAGCCTCAGTACATCGACGGCAGCCGATGCCGGGCCAAAACCGGGCTTCGAGGAAAATGTTGTCAGTCCATGCTCAATATAATGAATTTTATATTCCCAAAGTAAGCAGAACAAGACAAAAGGCTTTTGTACACCATCCATGTTCCTGCTGGCTGCAGCTGCATTAAAATATTTGGCTGGAGCGTTTTTCCATGATAAAATACATAGAAATGAATAAGTATTAAATGAAATGACACAAACAGGTTTTTCTAGGTCAATAACACCAAGAGTGTGCACTATTAAGGCAAATTGGAGACCTTATTGGATATCACTATTCAACTGACTGCTGATTTAAAAGAAAGACATTTTTATACAGCACATTATCATAAAAAAAACACCTCGTGTGTATGCAGAAACACTGAAAATATGCAGTATTTTGTATGCAACACATTTCGCAAAAGACATTTCCCATCCCCCTGAAAAACCCTCTTTTCTTTTCCTTTTGGAAGTGAATATTATCTTTAGGGGACGAATGCAAATGTAATCCATAAGGCATTGTGTCAGAGAGAAAGACACAACACACCCAATCACAGACAATACACTTGACTGACACACTGTTCTCCGCTGGATCACATTTCCACCGCTTTCATAACCAAAGATGTTAAGCTACGAGGCGTCCCGTATTCTAATGTATGTAAAACCTTTCAGGTTCTCACGGAGAGCGTCCTTGCAGCAAGGTGAAGATGTGTAAATTGCGTTACGGCGTGTCTGTATGAAATCAGGTTATTATTGAGATTGGAGGGAGGGTGGTTCAGTCATGGAGCTGATTGCCGAGTGCGAGTGAGGAGGAGCTGAGATTGATCACAAATGTTAGTTTCCACATATGTGGCGCGAGCAGAGAGAGCTGATCTGAATATCTCAAATCAGGCCGTGTTGACCTGGACGCTGGATTTCATTTCTCCATTTGCAAGTGTGATTTTAGCACGCGCGCACATGTGCAGTTATTTCTGGGTGCGCTCGGTTTTCTGTCCCAACCTGTCAGTATTTGTGGGAAAGAAAAGGGTGTTGTAAGGCTTGAGTATTCTTTCTGTGTCCTTATCCCAGAATAACCCCATAAACAAAAGACACACACAAGCACTGAGGAATGAGCTCCATACTTTAAATATTAACATTACAAGGCAGCACACGGCCTGCTTCCTTATATCAATCAAAGTTCCCACCAGAGTTGAAGTCTAATCTGGGAATAATTAGGAAGTTTCGACTGACAAGTAACACGTCATCCGAAGTACAAAAACACAGAAACACCCCCTCTCCTGGCTGCAATCAGAAATGTCTGGAGCAATGAGAAGGTAAACAGTTTTCTCAGTCCTCCTGTGAGACTTTTCCTTTCTTTTAGATTTTATTCACTCATTATGAATATGATTAGTCCTTAATCTTGGAATAATAATCTTTGTATCATCTGAGATTTAGAAAACTTAATATATAAGAATAATATGATAACATGGACATCTTGGATTGTAAGGATTCAAACACACACACACAGACTTTTATGCATTATACAACATGATATTAATGCAGTAAATTTATATTTTCCATATTCAAAATATCCACTTAGAACCAACCATAAAAGAATCATGCAAGATTGGAAATCACTCTGGCGGGACTGCTCACATCTTACTGTAAAAATGTCTCTGTTTGTTCCTTCATTTTAAACATCATGAAGGGAAAAAAAAAGGGAAATTGCTGCTTTATGTTCCCCTAACCTCTAACTCACTCTGTACATTAACCCTGTCTCTTCCAGGCATGTCTAAGTAGAGGAGAGATTGATAGAGTGAGGAACAGACGTAGCACCATCTAAGGGACCTATTTACCAAATGGCCGCCCCTGTGTGAAGCTAATTCCTATAGACCCCCATGTTGTCATTTGCTGAACCAGTGTGAAGTGTGAGATATGCACTTTTCCTTTTTGTGTGCATAAACAACAGACATCTGATTCCAGCTCAGTTGTAGTTTTGTTGGAAGTGAGGCAATTGTAACAGAGGCGGCTTCCTCTTTCAGGGAATTTTTTCAGTGTTCCAGCTATGGTTTGTGGTGTAATTACAAAAAGAAAAAGGGGAGTTTGAGATACAAAAAAGGGAAACAGAAAAGACAGAAATGAATTTTGTAGAGACGGTTAATTTCGATGACAATCGCAAAATAGCAACGGTTAAAATAACAAATCCACGTTACTGCTTTCTGCTAACATTTCCCCCTCGCAGACTGTGAACATGTGTAATGGAAAAATGGTTCTGGCAGGCAAACAGCAAAACACATAATTCTGCAGATCTCTCTTTGCGGTGCAAAGGTCAGTCAGTCAGTCTGCAACAGATGTTAAAAGGCCAAATCACAAGCTGCTGTGAGCCGCCCGGTGGTGAATACGCTCCTGTGTTCCTCCTCCGTGTCTCTCGTCTGTCTCTGTGATCAGCTGAATGTGGTTTAACTCACATGTGGCCCAACACAGATGGGAAAGATGGGTGTGTCAGAATAAAACATCACTTTTTTATTTTAAACATGTCATCATACCATAACTGTATATTCAACTGGAAGGTAAAGTCATTTTAATAGTTTAATAGTGTATCAGGCCTAAGTGTGTGTGTGTGTGTGTTTGCATCAGTGCCTGGACAGTGGAGGATCTGGTTGGTTGTGTATTTTAGCTCCTACATTATATGTCACATCACATGGGTATCAATATTTGTAACAGAGGAGCATGTAATTATTCAAAATTAAACATTTTTTGGCCTCGTTTCCTGTGACACTTAAACTAGATAAAGGCTGGGAGATCACCAGCACCGTGGGTTTGGCTCTTGTTTCATGTGTAAGGCTGAGTGATTGAAACTTGTGTGTTTGCTGGCAAGTTGTTTATGACTCTGAGGGCCTAAAGGTCAGGGGGCCACATTTGTAGGTACAAAAGGAGAACCAGTTTTGGACAACATGGCTTCCAGGCTTGACAGCTGCTCAACGGCAGATGCTTGGCCGCCACAAGACACTTACTCACCCATAGTTCTCACTACGCAAAGCAAACGTTAAAAAAAAAAGTTATACAGGACAGGATGATTCAAAACTTTATTTGTGCTTTAATGCTGCTTCACTGGAACTTCTTAAATGTAGCTAATATCTTTCAGTCTTACCCTGTCTTACCCTGCAGACTGCATGTTGCTTTCTGTGTCGCCGTGTTGAAACCAGCACACCAAACCTGCATCTCACTGATCCAGTATGATTTTCAGGTCTGTGGGATAGTTTGGAAATGACTTGTCAACGCAGAGACATACAACATACCCACACACACTGACTCAGGGTCCACAGGAGGCATTTAGCCTCGGGCTCTCCAGTCAGAGGACCTACCGGGCTGCACGGCTCATTACAGCTCCTTAGCCCTCCTCCGTAGCCCTGTAATTATAAATCCCCTGACAACCCATCCACATAAAACCTCTCATTAGCATACAGGAGCACGGGAAAGTATGAGTTCATCATTGTCCGAGATTTCCATCTTGCTACCTCTGGGGTGTAATTTGCATGGGCAAAAAAAAAAAACTGCCTGTTTGTTGACAGTACAGCAGAAAAGGGAAGTTTGGACTAGTTGGGATCTGCTGTGTTTGAAGTGTTTACATATCACATGCCTGTGCAGGGGCTGCCCGAGTGGTTAATCTGTGTGTTTATGTGTGTGTGTGTGTTGCGGCAAGAAGGGGCAAGACTGATTTGGTTGGAGAAGGAGATGTAATCAGCGTATTCAAATGCTACAGTCTAAGAGGACTGTTTACGCTTATCAGCCGCACACACACACACTCACACACACACACACACAGACATGCGCAATCCATTTCATACACAGCCATGCAGGCACTTTTACCCTTCACTCTCATACACACATTCACACACACCCTTGGTCTCCAGCAGTGCGGGGATTATCAGACAAACTTGTTGTGGTACACGGAGAGCAGTTTGGAAGATAAGAAACTGGAATCCACACATCATCTGCTGTCATTAGTCCGCCTTTGTTGATTTAGAGACAAGTCCTTGGTGATACAGTCAGCTGTGTGTTTTTCCAACAGACTCGATGTCCCTGGGCTGTTTTGTTCCACAGCATGCCCCCCCCCAGGACATGCAAACACAGCAGATACTATCTCCCACTCATGGCATCTCTGCGGATCCTCATGAGACTCAACGATTTGCATCCCAAACAGTCGGCCATTTTGTGACACTGGTGTGGGTTACAGCCTCAGACGAGCTGATAGATTGTTCATCTGTGCCATTTGGCGTTCAGTCCTTTTGTTTGAAACCTTCAGTGACCTGTTTTCAAATGTTTTCTGTGGTTTTGTGGGGGTTTTCTTTTAGGAACTGAGAGCACCCTTTGACATTTTAGCCACATAAGTGATGTTGCTCTCAAGAAGAGGATATCAGTGAGGATCTGTGTTTCATCACTGTGTTGTAAAATACCATCCATGTAATTGATCACCATGAAATTTGCTACAAACTACATGGTCGTTCTACAGCAGATGAATGATTTTGCTGATCCCAATTTTTTAATGGCACCACAACCAGGTCAAACTTTCACACATTAAAAATATCTTGACTTGAAGACACTCTGGACAGCCCCAACTGTAATTTGACATTATGATAACATGCCTATAATAGCACCACAACATCTTGTGTAAGATGCTAATTATCAGCACATGTAGTCATGTTACGAATGCCAATATACTAATATTTCCTCCTGAATTATTATGACTTTGAGAGACAAGGTAACCTTTTGATTTTGCCAATAAAATGGCCTTTTCTCTTCTGCCACCCCCAGGCCAAACTTAGTTTTTGTTGTATTCTCTGTTGTTATTGTTTTTGCACCTCCCCAATGCCAAGGTCCCTCCCCATTTTTGTCATCAACAGTTTTGTCCTCCGGTACAAAATGAGCATCCCGTCGCACAGGACCACGAGCGTGGCTATAGACTTTCGCTCTCGTTCATCCATCAGTTTTGTTTTCCCTCTGCCAGCTTCCCCATTTAAAAGTTATTGTGTTGGATCACGAGACGAGCCGCGGATCTCCCATGCTTTTCCCACGTGCCCACGCTGTTCCTTCTCTGTGCCAGCCTTGTTTGGCACTGGCTGTTTTTGTCTCCGCACATATAAGAGGCCCATTGAACTGGCGAGGCCTCGGCAGACAGTTCTGCGGGGGTCGGGACAGCCTGCTAATAACAAGCCGCCTATTATGACCCTGAGACAGATGCAAGTTGTGGTGTAGTGTGTTTGCTGGAAAGTGATAGTAGGCCTGTGCGTGTGTGTGTGTGTGTGTGTACGAGTTGTTGTGGAGTCTCATCAAATGACCATTGTTGATTATGTTTCTGATGTAGGTCAATGGAGTTCTCCGGTCGGCCTTACTAACTGGACTTTTTGACCTTGTGCTTTGTGAGAGGCTCCTTTTAGAGCCACAGGCCTGTGGAGAGGGCGACCCAGGAGGGTTTATGTGTGCATGTGTGCCGCCCTGCTGAGAGAATGAATGATGTCACCGATCCCCGTAGTACAATCGGCCCTGTTGATGTCTCCTGGCAGACTGAAAAGAAAGGCAGTATTCATTGTCCCGCCCTGTGGCTACACTACACTGTTATTAACCGCTCTGGTCAGCACCCAGGATTAAGGATTAATTACACTACAAACTGTACTTACCTCTTTATAGCAGCAGACAATGGTGATTTAACCTTAACAGAATACCACCCCTTAATGTAGTGGCAGAGCAAGTCACAAAGCGACATTTATTCCTTTTTTTTTTACTCATGTGCCTTAAAAAAAGAGCAGTTAGCGTGGCTATATCTGCTATTTACATTGCATTTTGTTCTGAGCTGGAAATTACTACTCTTTTTCGAGGATACATTTTCAAATAAGAACAGAACAGAACAAGAATTTATTTTCTTTCAAACGCAACAACAAAATTAAGCAGTTTTTTTTTTATTCACTTGTTTTTCATCACAACAGGTTATAGCCACAGGGTGGACATGGGTTGCTCAGACCTCAGACAGATTACACAATTTGATACATTAAGTAAAGGTTGTCTTTGCAGACACAAAAAACTGACATTATTTCACATCTTGGCACTAGCATCTGTGTCATGTGATAGCTTAAGCACACAGTCAAATGAGAACAGCCTCAGGGGACGTTTGTCCCCAAGTACCCCGTGTTTGTCCCCTGAAAGCTAATCTTTTACCATCAAGATGTTCTGTATAACCCTAAACTGATTTATGGACTGTAACATAATGGCTACTTGTGTGCACAGAGCAGCATGCATAAATCAGGTATGTGTGTTAATGTATGCTGCTCCATGCACACATGCATGTTTGTGGTCAGGCAGACTGGAACCCTTTACTTGCCGTGAAGGTCGGGGGTATTTTTTTTGCGTCTAAACTGCTCTCCCACATGTAATTAGGCTTGATGAGGTGTGACACATTTTGCATAATGCTGTGACAGGTCATGTGCACCAAGGTAATGCAGCAATCCTGATGACCTTTATGCATCAGGAACAAAAATACACCAAGGGAATACACATGTGTGCAGGGATAAATATACAGTCTTATGCCATGAAAGTCTACTGCTTGTCGTGCACAACAGGTCACGGCCACCCTCTCTGTGGTGTCGGTGTAAATCCCATATTCCTTGAACCAGACCCCCTGTTATCCCTGTAGCTAAGAGACTCTGGGTGACATTGGGACTCTGGATCCCAGTAATCTCTCTGCATTTTTACCCCATGGCCAGCCTGCAGTCACAACTTAATCATCTCAATCCCCGAAAGTTTCACTTTATCCTCTCCCACATAGTTACATAAGCACATAAAGCACAAGCAAGTGTGCCCATACTGTACAGCGACGCATATTTAAAATGCATATACCGCAAAGTGCACATGCAGGCTTTTGTGAAGTTGATGCATGTGTAATGTAAACCTCCTCACACACTTTATGTATACTTTTCCTCTCAGTTATGGCGGGGCAAGGCCATTTATGAGGCAGTAAAATCATCATAACATTCCTCTCCCTGACTGTTACTCCCTCCTCTCTCTTTTCTTTTGTTATTTCTTTCCATGTTCCAGGCCAGCCCATCAAATATTCAACATACTGGCCATCTGTACATCCTTCTCTGTTTATTTATTAGTTTTTTTATGTCGTGTTTCGATGAAAGAAAACATCTTTAATGCTGTCGCGTGGCCGCAAGGATGATTTTGTGTGAAGATAAAAACAGAGAGAAAGGTTTGTGACACGTGACGTCTGAAAACAGGGAGAATGAAGCTGGCTGGCTCTGTTATCATGATCTCAAGGTTTAGCCTGAGCCTTGAGATCACGGCTCACACGCCCTGTTCCTACAGCACGCAGCGATGATGATGCTCAGCATATCTCAAGCTGACACAGGGCCATGCGCTCACAATGCATCACGAGCTGTTGTTTCATTTGCACATGCAGTTTCTTTTTAAAAAGAAAGACACAAACAATGAGCTCACATGGATCATATCCACCCTCCGGTCCCAGGCTGTTGATGGCTGCCCCACCTCCTGCCTGCTCTGAAGTATCTGATGGGTTTATCACTTATTTATAAGACTTGGAGGTCAGGACCAGCGAGATACAAAGACCCTCATGTGAGGTGTGTATCTTTTGCCTTTTTGTATTTTACAGTTTATTTTGATGACCTTTTGGTCCTCCAGTAAGTGATTAGCTGTGTTATTTACTCAACATGGCCACATAACAACAGCATGTGACAGTCCATCAGCTTATTGGCACTCGGCTGACGTCTTCTATTAGAGGAGTGCGCAGATGTGCGGTGGGGAGGGGACTCAGTCATGTTACCCCCCCTGCTGGCACTTGGTTTCACCCCAGAGGCTCCTGTGGCCTGTGATGCCAATAAATTTAGAAGAAATCACATCAAGAAGGCTCTCTGCTCCATCGATTGTAAGAATGACATCATCCCCCTCCTCTCTCAGCACTTGATTTCCCCGACAGAGAAAACGGAGCAGGGGAGAGAATCTTTAAGAGATCCTCTTTCAGGCAGAGGGGGGTAGTTGTGTCGATGCTCGCTTTCACCTGCCTTGCGTTTTCTCCCTAACAAAATTGAATGTGCTTTGGGCGAGGGTGTGTGTGTGTGTGTGTGTGTGTGTGTGTGTGTGGGGGAGGGGGGGGGGGGGTTGCTCTGGCATTGAAGTTTCCATATTAGTCTGCTAGAAGCAGGCAAGACAATCTATGAGACAATTACATTAGAGCGCCAAGAGCGTGTGGAAAAGCCTCTCACACACTTAGGGCGAGCTAATGAATATGAGCCTGTGGGTGGTAGGTGTGTGTTGGAAAGAGGTTGGTTGCTGGCGACGTAAAGGGTGAGAGAGCGTGCAGCTGTGCTTATTTTCAGCCTTATAAATGTTCTTGTTCCATATGAAGTTTTGCAACATATGGACATTTAAACCTAATTGGAATTGAGCACTAATGAAAGAAGGGTGTTTTAATAGGGTGTGGGGCTCTCTGGCTGCTTGGAGGATTAAAATATTTTCATTGCAGTTTCGGGCTTGGACTGAAGAGCCAAATTTTTTGCTGTCTTTAATAAAGGAAACATCAGAACTCAATGAAGCAATAAAATCTTAAATCACATATTAGCTTACCCTTGGAAAGAAAGACACACGTATATAATAGTAGACACAAGCTAAAATAAATTGTGTATGTAAGCAAGTGAGAATTTACAGCCTGTGATTTTACAGTAGATTGTATTACCGCTGCTATATTCTTACCCCTCTGTTACTGCGTGTGGTTGTGTTTGTGTCTCATGTGTATTTTCTGCGCGGTTGTAGGCTATGTCTGTCTTCATGTGTGCGTGCGTGTTCAAAGCGGCGGGTGACTCATCCAGGGTGAGCACGCCCTGTTCTGTTCCCATCAATCCCAGGCTCATCTACACACCGTGCCCGGGGGAGGGGTGGGAGGGGGGGGCTGATGAGATCTGTCCAAAAACATGGGCATGACCACCTGCGCTCACAGATTCTCATCAAAGGCTTGACCCGCACAACACTCGGGGGGGAAATCCACCTCAGGTTATCGTTTAAGATGTGGTAAACACCAGCACAAAGCAACATTTCGTCCTGCTAGACATCAGATCATCAGAGTTTAGTTTGTAGATTTGTGAAGGAATAAAATCCTCCGTGATTTCCTTGAAATCCAAAAATGCACTTTTTTTTTACTTGGTTTTCCAGAAATGTTAAACAAAACGGCTCACAGGCAATTTCCTCCTTCAAATGGATCAAGTTTAAAACACGACTGGCCCTTCGAAAACCGAAGTCCTCCACAAAGCAATCTGAGGGTGGAGCTACTGAAAACAAGCTATAGAGGCTACAGCCGATCCTGACCTCTGACCTTTCCATTCATACCTATAAGACGTTCTCAGGCTAAGATTAAAACTGCATTGAAAACATGCTGCCTCCTCATTCCTTTCTACACGTTGATTCATCAGGGGTCTGGATGCAAAAAAAAGTGTCAACTTTTCCACACAACCAGCAATGCATCATCATCTGGAAACACACAGCAGCCGTCAGTATGGGGCCAGAGCCAGAAGACAGTTAGCTTAGCATGGGGGCTGGAAAGAGAGGGAGACAGCAGGCCTGGCCCCGTCTGTAGATAAAAAAAAAATCTGTCTACAAGCTTCTCTAAAGCTCACTAATTAACATATTTAATCTGTGTAAAAATCAAAGACAAAATAAAACAAGAGCAAGATGTTTTGTAGTTGTATGCGGGGTTATATGCTGAACTATTTCATGGACAGATGCAGGGACTTCTTGTTTCCTCCATTGGTTGCCTGGCAACCTCATGGCGATGACAAGAATCCAGAATTAGCATTAGCACTAGCATTAGCATTAGTGATGCTGCTAGATTGTTTTTTGCCCTTTGACAAAGCCCTGCTAGCTGTTTCCCCCTGTGTCCAGTCTTTATGCTAAGCTAACCGCTTCGCTGGCTGCACTTTCACATTTCAGGGATAAAGAATGAATCTTCTCATCAAACTCTTGGCAGGAAATCAGATAGATCAGTAAATAAATGTACTGAAATATTGAAGTGTTTCCGTAATATTTCTGTCTGTGCTGGGAGACAGTAGCACATAGCAGTCTTTAGTAATTGTGAAGAACCTGTGTGTGAATATTTCTCTGCTGCGGTATTCATTTGTCCTTTGTCTGCGCTCGTGTGTGTCTCTGCAATTTTTTCTTCCTTTGTTTTGCACTTTGTGTTTTCAGCAATCTGTATGCATGGCTGTAATTCCTATGTGATTCTTATCTGTGCGCACTCTGGGAAATTGCCTCGGCATGTGTAGCTAGGCATCTGAAGTGGAAATCCCCCTCATAAGAACCGATCACCTCCAGGACGGTACGGCTGGAGTGTGTGTACATCCGCTCACGTGTGTGTGTGTGTGTGTGTGTGTGTTTGCTCGCATCGAACCCTAAGATTAAAATGCTCTGACCATTCATCTCTTTGTCATATCTATCAAACATAACAAAGACACACAACCCCTCCTCATGGCCCCAGTGGCTCTCCCGTATGTCCGCTTACATTCCCATGGTCAATATTTGTTTCTCTGCCCACCATTTCTCACCTGCCCGTTTATTAATCTCCCGTCCTTTACAATATATGACATTTAATTATAAATGGATTAAGAATTCAGGTTTTGACGGGGCCGCATAGGGGAGGAAGCTGAGCAGATAGACAAGACGAATGGGCTTTATATAGGCTGTTTCCATTAAAGCCTAATGCAGACAAATTATGAAGAAAGATTGATTAGTGCTGGTCGGAGCAGCAGGCATTGGAAAAAAAATTTGTGGAGCCAGATGATTCTTTCAAAGAGCCGCTGTGAGACAAAGGCATGTGCAGGACTACAGAGTCCTCTGCGGTCGAATTACTGCCCAGTTTAAATCTGCCAGAGGAGCCTCTATCATCTTGTTCTTCTTTTCATTTCCTCCTTATTTTTATTATTTTTTCTACTCTCTCCCCCTTCGCTGATTCAGATGCCGAATTAGAATTCCCATTCAAAGTAGGTCAGCGCCCCGTCTCTCTCCCTCTGTTGCCCCATTCT
Organism: Amniataba percoides; assembly: GCA_037176925.1. Classification (NCBI taxonomy): domain Eukaryota; kingdom Metazoa; phylum Chordata; class Actinopteri; order Centrarchiformes; family Terapontidae; genus Amniataba; species Amniataba percoides. Next base: position 6,279,818 of record JBAJHX010000002.1, on the reverse strand, counting down.
CTCTACCTCTATCTGCCTCCCTGGCAATGTTCCCCATGTAATCCCTATCCAAAGCGCTTCTGTAAAAAAAAAAAAAAAAGAAGAAAAAAGGCGAGAGATGAGACTCTGGTGCTTTGATTCTACTCACTCCGCTTCAAGCTAATTTCTTCTTTCCCCTTTGTGGCTTTCCTCTCAGTCCTCCTCCTTGATGTCTGCTTTGCTGCTCATATCTGCCTCTCCTTTTCTACGCCCCCCCCACCACTCCCGCCCATCTCTCCGTCCGTCAGACCGTCTATTCTCCTCTTTACCCTCTCCTTGAGCGATCCATCACTGTCACCATCCTCCTTTCCAGGGCTACGGAAATTATACATCAAGTTTGACCCTGGCCTACATCTCTCTGATAGCTCCTACACAGCAGTTCAGACAGTTTAAGTAATGCTCTTATTAATGGGGCTCTGAAGGACACTATGACGGGACACGCGGCTGCTGCGGTGATTGAAAGTTAGATCATTTAATCATGGGACTACGTTTCTAACCATCTTGCCGTCCGAAGTGCAGCTCCACAGTGTGCACAATTAGATGAGTCTTGCAGATTTTGCAGAGAGCAGGACCACCCGAAGGCCAGCTGAGGATTTATGGTTTGAAATTTAGTGACAACGTTGCAATTACAAAGCCAAGTAGTGCTCTGTCACTTCAACATTTGGCTTTCTGGAGCCGCGGAGTCTCCTTGAAGACGACCAGACTGGCTGTTTCCTCTTGTTTCTGCAGTGCCGAGCTTACTGGCTGTTACTTTAGTGTATTTACCAGACATGACATATTGGATATGATTTGTACTAACAACAGTGCCAAACATCTTTTAACTGTCCGTGTTTGTGTTTTAAGGACATCATGGATTATGAGTCTCCCCTTTGATAATCAATTAGTCATTGTCTGTCCCTCCCTCCTCTACTTTAATTGTTGCAATCACAGCCCTCCGCAAACACTGGAGGAGGAGGATGTGTGTGTTAAAGCAGTTGCAAATGGGGTGGGTGGGGGGGGCGTTGATAATCCATTTTAATTAGCAAGAACAAAAGCAAAACGCAGTCACATGAAGGTGACGCGGAGACGTTTCTTCAAAGGGCCTGTCGCCATGGATATAGCTGTGGGCCGGAGCTTGCGCATGGCGATCCTCTGCCGTTGTCTCGGGGATGCCTCAGAGTCTCGTAAAAGATGCCATCAGTTTCTGTAGTTAAAAAAAAAACAACTCACTTGAAGCCACTGCAAATGAGACAGCATACTTTGTGTGTGAGATGCCAAACAGCTTTGAAATATCCATAAAGCAATAAAAATGCATTTGTTCCACTGTTAATGTGACTCTTTTTCTTGACGGCCCTCTCTTTTGATGGTGGTCACAAATTGTGGAGTGTTCCCTGAAGGCAGCAGCACCGTAAAA